>JAMPIV010013517.1:182500-262500 GCA_024509875.1 Oreohelix idahoensis | reverse complement strand
CCCCCCCCCCCCCCCCCCCCCCCCCCCCCCCCCCCCCCCCCCCCCCCCCCCCCCCCCCCCCCCCCCCCCCCCCCCCCCCCCCCCCCCCCCCCCCCCCCCCCCCCCCCCCCCCCCCCCCCCCCCCCCCCAACCCCCCCCCCCCCCCCCCCCCCCCCCCCCCCCCCCCCCCCCCACCCCCCCCCCCCCCCCCCCCCCCCCCCCCCCCCCCCCCCCCCCCCCCCCCCCCCCCCCCCCCCCCCCCCCCCCCCCCCCCCCCCCCCCCCCCCCCCCCCCCCCCCCCCCCCCCCCCCCCCCCCCCCCCCCCCCCCCCCCCCCCCCCCCCCCCCCCCCCCCCCCCCCCCCCCCCCCCCCCCCCCCCCCCCCCCCCCCCCCCCCCCCCCCCCCCCCCACCCCCCCCCCCCCCCCCCCCCCCCCCCCCCCCCCCCCCCCCCCCCCCCCCCCCCCCCCCCCCCCCCCCCCCCCCCCCCCTCCCCCCCCCCCCCCCCCCCACCCCCCCCCCCCCCCCCCCCCCCCCCCCCCCCCCCCCCCCCCCCCCCCCCCCCCCCCCCCCCCCCCCCCCCCCCCCCCCCCCCCCCCCCCCCCCCCCCCCCCCCCCCCCCCCCCCCCCCCCCCCCCCCCCCCCCCCCCCCCCCCCCCCCCCCCCCCCCCCCCCCCCCCCCCCCCCCCCCCCCCCCCCCCCCCCCCCCCCCCCCCCCCCCCCCCCCCCCCCCCCCCCCCCCCCCCCCCCCCCCCCCCCCCCCCCCCCCCCCCCCCCCCCCCCCCCCCCCCCCACCCCCCCCCCCCCCCCCCCCCCCCCCCCCCCCCCCCCCCCCCCCCCCCCCCCCCCCCCCCCCCCCCCCCCCCCCCCCCCCCCCCCCCCCCCCCCCCCCCCCCCCCCCCCCCCCCCCCCCCCCCCCCCCCCCCCCCCCCCCCCCCCCCCCCCCCCCCCCCCCCCCCCCCCCCCCCCCCCCCCCCCCCCCCCCCCCCCCCCCCCCCCCCCCCCCCCCCCCCCCCCCCCCCCCCCCCCCCCCCCCCCCCCCCCCCCCCCCCCCCCCCCCCCCCAACCCCCCCCCCCCCCCCCCCCCCCCCCCCCCCCCCCCCCCCCCCCCCCCCCCCCCCCCCCCCCCCCCCCCCCCCCCCCCCCCCCCCCCCCCCCCCCCCCCCCCCCCCCCCCCCCCCCCCCCCCCCCCCCCCCCCCCCCCCCCCCCCCCCCCCCCCCCCCCCCCCCCCCCACCCCCCCCCCCCCCCCCCCCCCCCCCCCCCCCCCCCCCCCCCCCCCCCCCCCCCCCCCCCCCCCCCCCCCAACCCCCCCCCCCCCCCCCCCCCCCCCCCCCCCCCCCCCCCCCCCCCCCCCCCCCCCCCCCCCCCCCCCCCCCCCCCCCCCCCCCCCCCCCCCCCCCCCCCCCCCCCCCCCCCCCCCCCCCCCCCCCCCCCCCCCCCCCCCCCCCCCCCCCCCCCCCCCCCCCCCCCCCCCCCCCCCCCCCCCCCCCCCCCCCCCCCCCCCCCCCCCCCCCCCCCCCCCCCCCCCCCCCCCCCCCCCCCCCCCCCCCCCCCCCCCCCCCCACCACCACCACCACCACCCCCCCCCCCCCCCCCCCCCCCCCCCCCCCCCGCCCCCAACCCCCCCCCCCCCCCCCCCCCCCCCCCCCCCCCCCCCCCCCCCCCCCCCCCCCCCCACCCCCTCCCCCCCCCCCCCCCCCCCCCCCCCCCCCCCCCCCCCCCCCCCCCCCCCATCCCCCCCCCCCCCCCCCCCCTCCCCCCCCCCCCGCCCCCCCCCCCTCCCCCCCCCCCCCCCGCCCCCCCCCCCCCCCCCCCCCCCCCCCCCCCCCCCCCCCCCCCCCCCCCCCCCCCCCACCCCCCCCCCCCCCCCCCCCCCCCCCCCCCCCCCCCCGCCCCCCCCCCCCCCCCCCCCCCCCCCCCCCCCCCCCCCCCCCCCCCCCCCCCCCCCCCCCCCCCCCCCCCCCCCCCCCCCCCCCCCCCCCCCCCCCCCCCCCCCCCCCCCCCCCCCCCCCCCCCCCCCCCCCCCCCCCCCCCCCCCCCCCCCCCCCCCCCCCCCCCCCCCCCCCCCCCCCCCCCCCCCCCCCCCCCCCCCCCCCCCCCCCCCCCCCCCCCCCCCCCCCCCCCCCCCCCCCCCCCCCCCCCCCCCCCCCCCCCCCCCCCCCCCCCCCCCCCCCCCCCCCCCCCCCCCCCCCCCCCCCCCCCCCCCCCCCCCCCCCCCCCCCCCCCCCCCCCCCCCCCCCCCCCCCCCCCCCCCCCCCCCCCCCCCCCCCCCCCCCCCCCCCCAAATTTGCCCCCCCCCCCCCCCCCCCCCCCCCCCCCCCCCCCCCCCCCCCCCCCCCCCCCCCCCCCCCCCCCCCCCCCCCCCCCCCCCCCCCCCCCCCCCCCCCCCCCCCCCCCCCCCCCCCCCCCCCCCCCCCCCCCCCCCCCCCCCCCCCCCCCCCCCCCCCCCCCCCCCCCCCCCCCCCCCCCCCCCCCCCCCCCCCCCCCCCCCCCCCCCCCCCCCCCCCCCCCCCCCCCCCCCCCCCCCCCCCCCCCCCCCCCCCCCCCCCCCCCCCCCCCCCCCCCCCCCCCCCCCCCCCCCCCCCCCCCCCCCCCCCCCCCTCACCCACCCCCCCCCCCCCCCACCCAAACCCCCCCCCCCCACCCCACCCCCCCCCCCCCCACCCCCCCCCCCCACACCCCCCACCACCCCCCCCCACCCCCCCCCCCCCCCCCGCCCCCCCCCCCCACGCAACCTCACCCCCCCCCCCACCCCCCACCCCCCCCCCCCCCCCCCCCCCCCCCCCCCCCCCCCACCCCCCCCCCCCCCCCCCCCCCCCCCCTCCCCCCCCCCCACCCCCCCCCCCCCACCCCCCTCCCCCCCCCCCCCTCCCCCCCCCCCCCCCACCCCACAACATCCACCACCCCCTCCTCAAAAAACACAAGAACTCAACCCCCCCATAAATTCACTCAAACTACAAACCATCCCTACACCCCCGAACCTCTTCCTCCTCTCAATCTCAATAACCTCCCCACCACAACCCCTCCCTAAAACCCCCCCTTCTCCTAACCAACCTTCGAAATACCACCCACCCCCACCTATACCCTCCAAAATCCACAAACTCCCCCCCACCCTTCACCCCTACCCCCAAACACTCATCCCACCTTTACCACACAACCCCCACCACCACACACCCCCACCTCCCCCCACCCCCATACACCCCCACTCCACCCCCACACATCCTCCCCCCTCCAAAGTAAATCACTCCCACACCAGCCCCCACCTACCACCAACCAACCCCACATCGCCCATAATCCACCCTACAACCCACACCAACATACCCACCTACATCCCACACCACCCAATACCCCCCAACCACCCCCCAACCACAACACGCACCCCACCCAATCACCACCCCCACTCCACCCTCACCACCACTCAATCTACCGTACCCCCCCCCCATGCACCCCTCCCCCAACCCCCCCCCCCGATAACTCTCCAACCCCACCCACCACCATCCCCCGGCCCACCACCCCCACACCCATTCCACCACCACCCCCAACACCCCCACCCCTACTGACAGCATCATCCCCCTTGCCAACCCCTAAGTAATAACCACCATATCTTGGACTTATCACCTACATAACACCCACTACAACTCAACTTTCAACCTACTCTTGCCACGACATCCCCCCAACCATTTCGGGGTAACTACCAAACAACCACTCCCACACACACCCAATGCAACATAACACCACCAACAAACACAACACTGCCACACTTACTGCACCCTAACCACACACCTCATACCCATCCAACTCACTTCACCCCATCCTCTTTCTCACAAACCCACCACACTTACCCCCCATCAACCCACCCCCGAGTCCCCACACCCCCTACAACACCACACCACTCACCAACCCACCCCCTCCACCCCCACCACTCAACCTTCAACCTCCAAGCAAAAAACTCCAAATCCACAACAATCTCCACAACCGTCCAACAAGACATCCAGACAACCATGAAAACTTCAAATTAATTTCCTCCGTTAAAAATATTAGAGGACATCTAAAATCGAACCCAGCTCGCAAACCGCACATAGCGCAGGCGGGGTCCCACAACAAGTTATGCTCTGCGAGCTTCCGTCATCCTCTAGCGCGGAGAGGAAGAACCGGTCGTGTCCATTTATAGAATAGGAGAGCATAAAAAACAAATCCAAGCCCGCCCGCCCCCCCGCCCATCCCAATCCCCCCGCCATGTAAACTACTCTTAATCTATTTCCTAATTGATATGTTTATTTTTATATTTTTTTCAAGACTGAATCTGCAGACTAATCCCACCACTCCACTTCTATCACACATAGCACGCAGTTATCAGCACCTTATTCGACAAGCCGACTATCCACACTAGCACTCCGCACTCTGGCTAGAACCTTCCCACGGTCACTGATCTTACCTCCCTCGAATAAACCACCGGAGCCTCCCCCTCCCCGGGCCATTTAAATCCCATGCAAAACAAATAGTAAAAAATGCCATAATACATAATTTCTATAAAATAACTACCTAACTGTGTGGTTCAGTAGGGAAACGTGAGTAGGAGTACTTTTTTGAAAAGCTGTGTAAACATGGCATGATTGGTTAGACCTGCCAATATAGTCAATTAGAGGCGTCAGGTCAGCACCACATTTGCAAATAAACTTACTACAGAACCAGTGCGTTGAGCGCCAGTGCATATTTTTCTAAATAAAAGCCTGGGACATCGGCAGATCGAAATTGTGCTATATTCATTGCCAGTCAACGTAATTCTGTATTATTTCCATGAATTGTGGTAAGCTTGAAATATTTGATATCTTTTTAATGAAAATTGAATGTAAATTGATAATTTATGTCTGTATATATGTGTGGTTCAGTAGCGAACATGAGGTAAAGCCTATATAGTGCTCCAACCTGAACAGAAGGTGTCGGAGGAAAGTAAAACTACATGGAATAGCCAAACAGTACACTGACACCTATTTTATTGACTAGAAAGAAATAATGCTGGAATTGCAGAGGCGTAGTAACCATTAGGGAGGAATATACTGGTGAAAATTGTTTCAGATGAAGATAGCAGTTGGCCTACCGCTCTGAACTCAGTGTTTGTTATGTATTGTGCTCAGTGTAGAAATAGAGTATAAATTAGTTCTGAAGTAGGAGGTACAACCTTCTTGTTTCAGGGACTGTGGTCCTAAAGTTATTGAGCAGCACCTGGTCAGAGCTTTGCTGATTCCAGAGGGGACAGTATACTCATTGGTCCATATAGCAAACAGTGAGGTGTCTCCAGAACACAGGGGAGCAATCGAGCAGAGGAGTCTTTTCCTGCCGCCATCACGAAAGATAAGCCTATGTGGCCAGCGGAGCTCAACATTATGTAACCCCATCTTAAACTGACATTGTATAAAAATAAGAGGGGAAATTAATTGTTTTAATGAACGGAACTGAGAACATCTCCAATACTAGTTCCAACAGAAACAAACACTTGAAGTCATGATGACAAATAACAACATAGCTTGAAAAAACAAAACCAGTATTACCTCATATTACTACTACACAACTGACACACATAGGATAATATTAATAAAATATGTCACTACAAGATTCATATTGATAAATTCTGTACATATAACTTGTAATTAAAATTGATTGTGATTCCTGGTTCACTTTGTATTTGAATCAGGACACATATATATTAGTGACAGTAATTAATACATATTTATATTTGAAAATTTACCAGTGCCTCATTTAAGAATAGTCTTATAGAGTGTTAAATGTGTGTGAGTGTCACAGTGATGTCACGTGTGGTGGAATAAATTAAATTGTTTATCTGTCTGTTGTTGTTGTGACTTACACTTCATCATATACATACCCTAGACATTCAACGTAGTCATCACAATATTCCAGAATAATTCTGACTGAGGTATAAATATGTGGTAGCAAGTAAGGTCATCTGTAATACACTACCCTTATTAGATACAGATACCTTCATAGCTGATCTCAGTCAGTACACTAAGTCCCCTATAAATATTTATAATATCCCACTTTACCACACTGAGGAAGGTGGTTGAAGTAACAAGAAGAGACATGGTCCGCAACCAGACGATACGTCAAGGCCTAAAATGCCACCCCCTACAGACCCAAGTAGAACAGTCCCAACTAAGATGGTTTGGCCATGTCTGCAGAATGGGAGAAGATCGGCTACCACGACAAGCATGGGAAACAAAGAGCCAAGGATCCAGACCCCCAGGACGACGCTGGGAGGACAACATTAGACAATCTTTGAAGGACCGAGGACTAGAATGGAACCAGGCCAGGAGGAAGACAGCCGATAGAATAGTCTGGCGCTCTCTCTTCCAAACCTCTACACCTCACGGTAGAAGGGGAACGACTAAGTAAGTAAATACGCTCGCGTATTTACACTTGTAAATTATCATAAATCAAAGATGCGGGTTTTCTAAAGATCTACTATTACATATTACAGAGCACCAGTTATCTTAGCATTTATCCTCACACACTTAATATCTCAAAAGCCTTTACAAAATCATAGATACTGCTACTGTTCACAGAAACTTTATATGCACAACTTCTAGTTTTATTCTAAGATAGCAATTGATGGCACTCCTGTCTAAGAAAATTAACTTTAATTACCTCCCAGAAGAAAACTTTACTTTAACATGCTAAGGTCTTACAGAACTATCTACTCGCTAAAATTAAGATGTACACATACCCAATTACCGAATATCTCTAGCTTGAGCAAGCGATAATGACGTTGATTCACGGCTGATATTTCTGGAGACAAAGAGACTGCTAATCGACTAAACTCTATTATTTATTCATGAAAACCCACGCTAGAACCCCCGCCATGAGTCATCGCATGGCTTCGCTTCGGGGCCGCTCTCAGACCAATAATATTGCTGCAATTTCATTAATATCTGACCTCGGCCAATCGCTAAGAAATGTTTGCTCCCGCGCGAAAAGAATTTCATTACGTTAGATCATACACTACCGTGCGCGTTAGCAAAACTAAATTTGATTCGTTCCAGCGTTAGTTCGACGTAACTGGGTCATGTCCCCCCCCCCCTCCCTTCCCAATAAACCGGGTGGGTGTTTTCATAACGTCGGAAAATTTTACCCATCCTAATACTAACTACGCGCTCCACTGCTAATGAAATAAAATGAACGCAATTATTTTACAAGGAAAAGAAGACTGGCGCGGATTAAAATTAAACCCCACAGTAATTCCTCATAAAAACCGCAAATAAATTACCTAGAGAAAAAGAATGGGGCCCGTTGAAAATAAAATCACAGTAACTTCTCACACCTCTGTAGTTATTGCAATCACTTCTGTTTTATTTTTATTTTTAGACAGTGTTACAATCTTGGCATGTCGCTTGTCTTGAGGGATAGTTGTCTTTTCCCAGCACTGGCACAGCACATTATGCAGGGGATGTAATAGCCCGCTCATACAGCATTTGATTAACTCTCTTCAGACCTGATATTTTGTATCCTTTTCTCATACTCTGACATATCTGACTTCTAATGTTCCTTAATACATTATAATTTGAAGTCTACACAAGAGTGTTATACATCAAATTGTTTGTAATTGAACAGACTACCATATTTAGATGTATAATTCATATTTTAAAAATTGATATTGATGTGAGTTTTTAAAAATTGAAGGAAAGTCAACAGGAAAAATACACAAAAATTATAAACATGATATTTCACAAAGAAGAAAACAATAAAGTATTATCAGAACAATTAACAACAGTCATATTTTATTGTAGTCTGACCATTTCTGCATTATATGTTACATTTCCAAAACAATTCAACATTAAATAATAAAATTATGCAAATGTTTGAAATGTTACATAACTAGGCTTTTCCACACACACACACACACACAAAATCTTCCACTGAATACATTAGATATTTTAGGTAGCTGCAACATCTTAGCTAAAATAATGAAATATGACTTCAGTAGAGATATTTCTAGTGTAACACTGTATGATCACAAACACATAAGTAAAATCAGTTATGAGGGTGACATAATAAAGACTCAACACATCTTTATATATTTCCTACTAAGGCTTGTGGTATTCTGACAGACAATTCCTACCTGCATGAAAACATTAAAAAAAAATATCACAAACTTTACATTTAACTTTTGTTTTTCTTTCAATCTTTACAATCTGATATCAAAGCTTACCACTTCTTTTTGTCTCTGTAAACTTGGGGTCCATGGTGTGCCGAGAAAAAACTGGTGGCTTTGAAGCGAGTAGTGCATCATCATACAAACTTATGTTCCCCAATTCCGGATTAGTTCTTCTGTAAAATCTAGCTGACCATATCTAGCTGGTCTTCCACATCTGGGTGTTTTTTTCTGCTAGTCTTGAAATAAAATGTAAGCATCTACCATAGCAATATCCAGAAAATGAAAAAAAGAGTTTTCCAATATTTATTGGTCTTTCTCAAAACATTGTACTTGTTAATTGGCTGGTCACTCTTGTCCACTACTTTTATGTATATATTGTAATCCCTTACAAGATTTGGCTGTCTAACATTAAGTTTTTGAAAATTCCAATTAACCTTAGTTCTATGCTTAGCGAACCTATGGCCATTTGCATTGTAAATGCTTGAAACCAGTGTTATAGTTTTGTTACCTCTCCACTGTAGTGCTAGTAATTCTTTATCACTAACCGACCTCATTGCACCTCTGATACTATTTTTTTCAAATTCCTTTATATTTGAAAGTGCAGCTGGAAATCTCTTTCTGTTTCTAAGAAATGTGCCACAAGCTCCAATCCCCTAACTTCACAAGTCCTTCAGTAACTGATTGGATGTATAAAACTATCAAAATAAACCCTATATCCTTGACTCACCAAAGATTTCATAAGATTCATAACTAACTACAGTATAAGCTAAACCATATGGTCCATTTGCAGTGATCCTACCTAAATAAACATCAAAGTATATCCACTAACAGCATCAGCAAGAACCCATAACTTCATCCTCCATTTTGTTGGTGATACCGGAGTGGTTTCAGTCTGAATGTTATATGCATAAATGTACTCGCATTCGCTAGCAAAAACACGAATCATATAATTTCCACATTGCATTAAATATATATAATACGGCCTGTCCACATCCTGGCCTAAACAGTACTTCAATACTCAATAAAGCCTGCACCACACGGCAGCTATAATAATGTTCATATGGCCTAAACAGTACTTCAATACTCAATAAAGCCTGCATCACACGGCAGCTCTAATAATCTTCATATGGCCTAAACAGTACTCCAATACTCACTAAAGCCTGCATCACACGGCAGCTATAATAATCTTCATATGGCCTAAACAAATCTTCAATACTCAATAAAGCCTGCACCACACGGCAGCTATAATAATCTTCATATGGCCTAAACAGTACTTCATTACTCCATAAAGCCTGCAACACACGGCAGCTATAATAATCTTCATATGGCCTAAACAGTACTTCATTACTCCATAAAGCCTGCAACACCTAAACAGTACTTCATTACTCCATAAAGCCTGCAACACACGGCAGCTATAATAATCTTCATATGGCCTAAACAGTACTTCATTACTCCATAAAGCCTGCAACACACGGCAGCTATAATAATCTTCATATGGCCTAAACAAATCTTCACTGCAGTTTATCACATAGGCTGTACACACAGCGAAATATATAAGTCGACATTTTCTCAAATCCTACGTAGGCATACATTATCCAAAAACACTGGGACTCGACCTACACGGTCCACGCCCAAAATACAACTCCCCAAATCACACACTAGTCCCGCCAAAAAACCCGTCACGAGATTCGGTTGTCTTGAACACCGCTCTCGATAACACATGCAGACTAGCGAGCTATTCACATGACTCAAAACAGTACAGAATAAATACATTAAACAGCGTTCACACGCTTATCTGTACTCTGTCACCCGAAAAATAGGAAAAGATAATTCTATCCTAAAGTCAGACAAGTATCCGCTTAATCAAGCGTTGCAACTCGAAATTTAATTTGTCTAAAAAACCATTCTAAAGATTACTTCCCCTTCCATAAATCCACTTGCAACAGTTACCACCCGCTCCGGGAAAAAAAATGATTCTATCATTTTTTTTGAAAAAATTAACTCCCAAAAACGAAAAATTTAGAAGACAATAAAGATCTAACGTATGCCTACAAAAATATCTTATTTTAAATCAAAATTATATCTACAAGAAATATCAGCATTAAAGTGTAAAGTAGCAATTAAAGCATACAGTATAATCAGCTAAGTATAAAAAGTAATTAGTTAAATATACAAATATGATCAGTTCCAAAATTAAGTCAAGTATACGTATATTTAGTAAAAACCAAACCGAAAACAACCGATCGAAAGAGAAAACACAAGATCAATCAACAGAAGAATGATCTGTAAAAAAGGAAAGTAAGAACTCAACAATACCATATACTCATAATTAAGTTGGACAATTACATGTAAAATAAATACAACTATCATAAGTAGATATATTATATCAAGTCATATAACCACTCCAACAATACAAAGAATAGAGGTATAAGTGTTGAAAGAAGACAAAGTATACAAATAGAATCAAGTAAAACGAAGATGAGGTACGAAAGTATAAACAAGATATGAAATCCATACCGAAAATACAACAGAAAAGGAGGAATGAAATGAAGAATAGTTACCAAAGACAGATAGAAAGCAAAGGCACGAACGCAAAGAAAGTCAATAACAGTATATACTAATAACTGTTTTGATCAGATAACCTATTCAAAAATAAATATATAAACATGGTCGAAAGGCACAACACAAAATATCAAAGTATATCTATACTAACACCATCAAAAAATAATTTATAACTAAACAAAAGCTAATAAGTAATTTACCCAAGTTACAAGAGTTATACAAAACTAAAATAAATAAATTATAGGCATGGAACCAATAAGTAATAGCATTGCTATAACTAATACGACCAACGCACAATCAACCGCTAAAATAAAAAATACATCATAATAAAAAACAACTTTTTACAAGAACTAATCAATCTACATATCAATGATATCACGCAGTCAAATGCTGTGCACACACAACAAAAAATTACAATGCCAAAAAAAAAAAATCATTTTTTTCAACAGTACCGTACAAACATATTTTTTTACGATAAGTTACATAAAAACAGTATTTAATTTTTAAGTAATTCAATAATACTTTAAGTAAAGCCTAATAATGAAATCAATATTTTAACAAAATGAGTGAAATATAAAACAAAAATCCTATCTCGAAGAAACCTTTAAATCAACACATGTAAATTTAATTTACTCTTTAAGTTCTTTCTGCTGACAATTACGTTCAGCTCCGTAAAATGCTATTTAGCTATAACTCTATCTCTTACTCAAATCGATAAGATATACGTTATAAATAAATCTACACTTTGTTGCTAATATGAAATATAAAAAAGGTTCTATAAAAATATCTACAAAAAATAAGTTTTTTTTTTTTTTTTAAATAATCTGCTAGGAAAATAATCTGCATGTCTGACTGGCAAGAAAATCAAGTTCTGGAAAAATCGAAGTTTCACAAAAAGTTAACAAATCCAAATACAAGATCATGTATGATACATGCAAGCTATTTTCAAAATTACATTTCACAACATAACAGGTAATACACATCTTCTCTGTATGTTCTATATATTAATTAACCATGACAACCATGAAAAATATAAATTAAGTGAATAACAACAAACACCAGGACTATCTAAAAGTAACCACTACATAAAAATAACAACAATCAAAAATTATGGCAATCAAAAGATGCAAAGAAATAATCATTACAACAAAATTATATGTTATTTCAAAACAACCACATGTCATGTACTAATATAGAATACAAAAATATTTACTATCTTCACATAAAAAAAAAAAATTAAGCCGCAAAATTTCCCACTCTCGTGAACACATGTCCTGACCCTCCAAAGTAAACATCAGTTGCTATTTAGACGCTGACAGGTTTCGGTTGACTACTCGAGCGGAAAGTTGACTCACATTTCTGACCGTCAATATGTCGCAGAAGCCTTGACTCTTATCGCAACGTAGCTTCTGTCAACAAATACAAATAAAATTTCCATTTTACTCAATAGTGAAATTTAATGAGAAAAACGTAGAAATCACGTTTACAATTACCCAGTACCGGCTTGTGTAAAAACCCGGTCTCTTCACGATGTCACTAGCTCTCTCTATCACATGTAGATATCATAGAATTCTTGGGGACAACATGACCGACCTTGAATGTCGCCGCTGCCTTACGCTGAAACAAAGTGTTATAACAACAACCAGAGCAGGCAATAGTATTCAAGCATCCACTGTTATTTTTACTCTGTTTACTTTGATTATAAATGACTCTAGGCTCATGTTGAACAAAATTAGCACAATTGCGCTTATTATTTGATCTATGATCAAAATACTTATTATTACCGTTGCCTTGTTTACAAATAATGACTTTAGTCTTTTGTTTAGGAACATTCCTCTGGTGATGTAAAGCCACATTTGAAAAGCTATAATCTTTATCATACTTTCCAACATTCTTACAATCAAAACCTTGAGATTTGTTAAATT
This sequence comes from Oreohelix idahoensis, assembly GCA_024509875.1. Classification (NCBI taxonomy): domain Eukaryota; kingdom Metazoa; phylum Mollusca; class Gastropoda; order Stylommatophora; family Oreohelicidae; genus Oreohelix; species Oreohelix idahoensis. The sequence goes on along the minus strand of JAMPIV010013517.1, from coordinate 249,867 downwards.
GTCTACAGTATCTACGAGAGGGAAAATTATTATTTTCTGATCTCCCTTGGTACTGTTTACTCTTAGGGTTATCTCTCTTTCTAGAACTGTTTTGCTTTTCCCTTATGGGAATATATTTACCAATAGTTTCAAACTGACTGTGCTGAGTTTGATAACTGCCAGAAACAATAGTATCTCTATTGTTCCGCATATGGGTTTCATCTTTGGAACAAGTAGTAATAGTCTCAACACCCGCTATTAATTTCTGAGCATTTCCAGTAGTAGACAAATATTTGCTCTTATGAGTCTTGACCTGAAATATATCACCTTTCTTTTCCTGACCAACAGAACTGGTTGTTACACAAGAATCTTTGTTGTTCTGACGCCAAGAATTATTACTGGAACTATCAGTAATATTAGAACTAGGAAAGTTGTATTTCCCACGATAATATCTATATTTACTATGTATGACATCTCTCTGAGCAAAAAGTGTATGGGGCTGACTTTTCGCAACTTTCTGTCTATCATTGTCAACATTGACGGAAGACTTCATATTGTTTTTCAAAACCATATCTAGTAAGCCATATATTCTGTCCCTTGCTTCCGCAATTTCATTATCTTTAAGTGAAATCGTTTCACTTAACCTTTTATTTAACTCCTTAACAGCCAAAACTTTGTCGCTTTCTTCTGCTAGCAAATTTTCAATTTTAGCGACCTTCTCTTTCTCCATAGTTAACTCTTCTAAAGTTTCTCTTTCTCGTACTGTTCTTTGCTTGCTCTCCTCAAATCTCAGTCAACTCTTCTATCTGAAGCTGTTTCGAGCCACTCTGGACATCATCATTGGATTTTTGTGCCTTAACTCATTCTCTTCTTGGGGGATACAATATTCATTTCCCCAATTTGATCGACTGAGATATCATTGTCATTCAACACATCCTGAAGCATATCTTTATAAGTCTTCTCACAGACATTTCTCTCAACCTTCAATTTCTCATACATCTCTTTCTGTTCTTGAAGTTCCCGCGTGAGATTACCTATCTGAGTTTCCAAGTCTTGGACTTTGCTTAAAGCTGAATTTAATGTAGCTTGTGCACTAGAAAGTTCTGAGTTTGATTCAAGTATCTCACTTTTAAGCCTATACACAGTTGCCGGTAGTTCGTTCTCTTTAGCAACCCTTCTAGGAAATTCTCTCTTTGCTGTAGAGCACTTTATTTGTTTACTTTTGCTTGTTTCTCAATTCTCAATTCCCTTTCCTGCTCATCAGATGTATGGTTGTGGATTATTTTGAACATGCTTTGCATTATATGTCCGTGTTCAAGTTCAATATACTGTTGTAAAAACACACGAAGGTGCCGTAGCAAATTCACCAAATCCTTGGCCATTGTGGTGAAGTGAGATGTTATAAATATTTATAGGGGACTTAGTGTACTGACTGAGATCAGCTGTGAAGGTATATATATCTAATAAGAGTAGTGTATTATATATATCCTTGCTTGCTGCCACATATGTATACCTCAGTCAGAATTATTCTGGAATAGTGTGATGACTACGTTGTATGTCTAGGGTATGTGTATGATGAAGTGTAAGTCATAACAACAACAGACAGATAAACAATTTAATTTATTCCACCACACTTGACAACACTGTGACACTCACATACATATAACTCTCTAAAGGATATCTTAAAGGAGTCACTGATAACTTTTCAAATAACAATATGTATTCATTGCTGTTATGAATGAATATGTGTCCTGATTCAAATACAAAGGGAACCAGGAATCACAATCAATTTTACTTACAAGTTATATGTACAGAATTTATCAATATGAATATGGTAATGACATATATTATTAAAAGTATCCTATGTGTGTCAGTTGTGTAGTAGTAATATGAGGTAATACTGGTTTTGTTTTGTTCAAGCTCTGTTGGTATTTGTCATCATGACTTCAATAGTTTGTCTTTATTGGAACTAGTATTGGAGATGTTCTCAGTTCCTGATATTAAAACAATTTAATTCCCCTCTTAATGTTATTTTTACAAGGTCATTTTAAGCTGGGGGTACATAATTTTGAGCTCAGCTGGCCACATCAGCTTATCTTGTGTGATGGCGGCAGGCAAAGACTCCTCTGCTCGATTTCTCCCCTGGGCTCTGGAGACACCTCACTGATAGCTAAATGGACCAAGGAGTATGATGTCCGACTCTGGATTCAGCAAAGCTCTGACCAGGTGCTGCTCAATACCATCAAGACCACGGTCCCTGAAAACAAGAAGGATGTACCTTCTACTTCATAACTAATTGATATTCTAGTTCTACACTGAGCACAATACATCACAAACATTGAGTTCAGAGCGTTAGGCCAACTGTCAGCTTCATCTGAAATACTTTATACCAGTATTAACCTCCTTAATGGTTACTACGCCTCTGCAATTCCAGCATTATTTCTGTCTAATCAATAATCTAGGTGTCAGTGTACTGTTTGGCCATTCCATGCAGTTTTACTTTCCTCCGACACCTTCTGTTCAGGCTGGAGCATTATAGGCTTTACATCATGTTTGCTACTGAACTACACATATATACAGGCATAAATTAACAATTCACATTCAATTTTCATTAAAAGATACTGAATGTTTCAAGCTTACCACAATTCATAGAATACACACAGATACGTTGATTAGCAATGAATTCTGGCACAAATACTGGCACAAATTCCCATCTGCTTATGTTCCAGGCTTTTATTTAGCAAAAATATGAGCTGGCTTCAACGCACTGTTGCTTTATCAAGCTTATTTGCACTAGTGGTCTCGAACTAACGCTCCTAAGTGATTATATCAGCGAGTCTGGCCAATGGAGCCACGTTTCGACAAGTGTTTGAAAAAATTTTACCTTCCTACGTCTCCCCTAACAACCAAAGATAGTATTTATAGTCCGACTAATCGTGTGTAGCCTTACATATCATTCCAGCCAATCAGTTCAAATGTAACTTGTGGCCCATTTCCCGTACAATGGTGGATTAAAAAAAAATCTACCACTGAGCGATTCTGATTTTGGGTGTTGTCTGACAGCACCATCATTTTATTTTGGCTAGAACTTGTTAATTCCTAGACTATTTGCCTAACGTTGTACCTATTCTTTGTCAGCAAACCCTAAGGAACCCAAATATATATATTTAATAGAACTAATATGCTGCGTTCAAAATATGCAATTCCTTCTACCTCCTGTTTCGAAGATGTGCTGTCTGGGTACTGTAATGTTTTCAAACGTAACCCCATCTAATGTTATCTTTTCTAATAAGAGTTTTTCAGGATTTAAAAACCTAACTCTGGGAAGGGTAGTGAATTTTATCACTGTCGATTTGAAATAAAGTTAGTGCATGTGGCCTTACACGCGTGATAGTAGTAATTGTGTATCGCGCGACGCGTGTTTAGTGTTGCACGTGTTCGGCTTTATGCCTCTCCCTTCTCTCTATCCTTTAGTCCATCTGTCTTTAGTTACGCCGTGTATAAAATGGAATGAATGAAATATTAAAATTAGGTCATTGTTCAGCTTGCGTATCTCACTGTTTTTCCAAGAAATACAGCACACGTTTCATTGAAGAAAGCGGGTAATAATACAGTAGGCTTTTACTATCAACGTGAAAGCGTTACAATTTGCAGACGAAGCATAAAACAAAGGGGATTTCGAGTACTGTCATTGTGACAGCACTGTTCTTTACCATTCTTCTTCCTTTCTTTATTATATGTATTTATTAGGCTTTATATTTACTTGATAATTTATATATGTGGATTAGAATATTCCACGACAGCCATTACCAAATTGCAAACAAACTTAAAGTTATGTTTCGCAAATAACTCAAGGGATGTTGACACATTAATCAAAAAATCATCCATTATCCATTCTCCAAGTCGTGCACCTCTCAATCCCTTACCATCTCTACCTACCACCAATGCAGACTCCAACATAGGCCTTATATCTGTAGGGTACATATCACGATCCATGGTGATTCACTTACTTAATCAACTATATATAGTAATCACTTATAGTTATGACAAATTACTGTCGCAAAAGGTTTGACAATTACCCTTCCAGATCACAAAGTTAACTATTTGTCAAGAAATGAGCTTATTCCTCAATTCTGTATCACCAATCCCTTTTTATAGCACCTTTATCAAGTCACATCATTATCAGGAAAATCGACATATGTCAACCGCCATTAACACCTATGCACAAAATCTTAATCATACGTCAAATTAGACATAAACAACAACAACAACAACAGAATGAGCAATTAGGGAGGCCTAGCGACATATATGAAGTGACACAATTTACACAAGACACAATCACTTATCTGTCAATGATCCCGCTTCTTTTCCGCCACGACACTGGATATCACATAGACTGCTAAAACCTCCACTGCGGGAAAGCACTGGAACTTGATTCGTTTCTCTTCAGGTAATTTCGTCAATATGATATGTGCTTAGCAATGCACAAGTTGACAGGAACCATAATACAGCACACACTGCCTCTCTTGACTCTTCTGTAGTCTGAAATGTACACGGCAACTCCGTGTATCATAACATCTTGAACTTGTGATGGTGACAACTGGCACAGGTAACCCGAATATTGCAGAAATCTGTCACAACCCGTACAAATGCTGGTACAAATACTGTCCAAGTCTAATTGAACTTCCTTGACCACTACAGACGTTGTTGTCGTCTATAGGCATGAAATAGGACGTCAATTGCTACTGGTGTAAAGTTGCCTTCTACCACGAATAAAGCGTGCGTCGTTTCTCAAATGCGCCACCCAGGCAGATAATAACTAGGTCACAGTTCTGAAGTACAGGAGATTCAAGCCACGCCTACATAAGGTCAATTATAACAAAGTCAAGTGTTCTACACTCTTGTCACGTGCAAGTCATATGTATTATTTTCAACTTGTAGTGACTGATCCTCTAGATATGTTATGGTCTGGTGGACAAAATTTGATTCACTTTATCCTCTTGCTTCAAGTACATATCACTGTAGAGGTAACAATTTCTTAATCGTATACGCCACTCAGGCACATCTTAAATCATATCCAATGATACGAAAACTACGCCACTTAGGCTATCGACGCGAATAGTCGTAGATGTCAGATCCTGTTGACTGTAAACCACCATAAATGTAACCGAGTGGTTTCAGTCTGAAATGTTATTACTGTTATTACTGGCCATAAATGTACTCGAATTCGCTAGCACAACACTAGTCAATATAATATAATACTGCATTGAATATCTAATACGGCCTGTCCTAATCCTGGACTTATAATAGCTTAATAGCTTCATACATCTCCACACTGCAGTTAATATATAATATGGCCTGTCCTAATCCTGGACTGATAATAGCTTAACAGCTTCACAAATCTTCATACTGCAGTTAAACATAATATGGCCTGTCCTAATCCTGGACTAATAATAGCTTAATAGCTTCATACATCTCCACACTGCAGTTAATATATAATATGACCTGTCCTAATCCTGGACTGATAATAGCTTAATAGCTTCATATATCTCCACACTGCAGTTAATATATAATATGGCCTGTCCTAATCCTGGACTGATAATAGCTTAATAGCTTCATAAATCTTCATACTGCAGCTAAACATAATATGGCCTACAAAAGTACCTTAATACACAGCGAAATATATAAGTCGACATTTTCTCAAATCCTACGTAGGCATACATTATCCAAAAACACTGGGACTCGACCTACACGGTCCACGCCCAAAATACAACTCCCCAAATCACACACTAGTCCCGCCAAAAAACCCGTCACGAGATTCGGTTGTCTTGAACACCGCTCTCGATAACACATGCAGACTAGCGAGCTATTCACATGACTCAAAACAGTACAGAATAAATACATTAAACAGCGTTCACACGCTTATCTGTACTCTGTCACCCGAAAAATAGGAAAAGATAATTCTATCCTAAAGTCAGACAAGTATCCGCTTAATCAAGCGTTGCAACTCGAAATTTAATTTGTTCTTTTCTTATAACCATTCTTTCGTAAAATTACAGTTTGAAGAAGTCAATGGGTCTCAAAAACTGCTTTGTATTTTCTCTGGTGCTTACCTCTGACAGTTGCAGACCTTGAACCCTCTCAGGCGAAAAAGGTGGAGGGTTGGAAGGTGGGCCTTCATCAAGTCCATCATAACCAAAACATCTGCAAGAAGAACAATTTAAAATTAATTTTTACAGATCAACAATAGAATTCAAAGTTACAGTTTAGTGTACACAGGAAAATTGACACACATTACATTTTCCGTACAAAGGAATACTGTCAATCATACAGTCATATGATGTAAATAATAATTTTTAAAAGCAGAGACACAGGGCAAATGAGGTCAGAAAAATCAGCTGCTTCAGAAGTCACGTCCGATCCACTTTACATTTATTTCCTGGTGCCATGAGTTCTTTGTTAACTGTTTGAAAGGTGAAATATTTGTTTCTTTTTTTCAAAAACAAACAGAAAGCAGCTATACTGACTACAATAGCCCACTAAAACAACTGTTTTACTACTTTTCAAAATCAGCTGTTATCATTTCGTTAACGAAGTAACATTACTTTTGCATGTACGGCTGGGGATCTGAGTTGTTCTGAGCTGTATTTTCGCCATCCAACTCATCAGACGTTTCCAAGTACTCTGAATAAACATCAGAACAGGAATCTACATCACTAGATGCATTGTAGTCATTTTCAGACTGCATTTTGTTTACGACCTGTTAAGCCGAGTTGCATCACCTGTGTCAACACCTTGTCGAGGTATGGCGGCTTGCGTACCCTGATTACCACCAGAGCTATGCCAGCGGGAGTTTTACTCCTGGAAGGTTCTACCAAGCTGGACAGGTTTGCACGGGCAGGGGTCAGACGAAAGCAGACACCCTGGTCCTCCAGGTTGGGGGTTTTAGCATAGGGCTGACACCCCTGTCTATGAAAAGAAAAAATTGAAGTTACGGAAACAACAACGAATAAACAAACTTTGCTGCGGGACGGATATCCGGATTCTGAGGCTCGTATGACTGTCAGTGGTGAAAGCCGAAAGGAAGCCAGTGACACGAAAACGGTCGTCCTGACCGCAAAACGCGAAACAAGAATAGGATTTTTGAATGTCAGGACAATGAATGAGACGGGTAAACTACAACAGGTCACAGCAGAAATAAGAAACTAAAGATTACACATTCTAGGGATAAGCGAGAGCAGATGAACAGGGGCAGGAAAAGTTAAAACAGCAACAGGAGAAACAGTACTTTACTCTGGAAGAGAGGATGGACAGCACAATGAAGGTGTAGCCATTATTCTACAGAAAGGAATAGGAAGGACATTACTGGAATGGAAACCAATCAACAACAGACTGATAAGATTAAGATTGAGAGGTAGATTCACCAATACTACAATAATACAATGCTACGCACCAACGAATGACAGCGATGAAGAGGTCAAGGATGAATTCTATCAACAACTGCAGAAAAAAATGGAAGACACACCTAGATATGATCTTATTATAGTAATGGGAGACCTCAATGCGAAAGCTGTTAATAAGTTTCTGAAGTATTAACAACCTGGTCATTGGAGGAACACTTTTCCCACATAAAGAAATTCACAAATTAGCATAGGAGTCAACAAATGGTCGGGACAGAAACCAGATAGACCACATCATGATTAACGGTAGATGGAGACATGCATTACAAGATGTGAAGGTAAAAAGAGGTGCAGATGTAGGAAGTGATCACCATTTAGTAGTAGCAAAACTGAAAGTGAAACTAAGAAGGGCGGGACCAACTGTAACTACACAGACAAGGTTTGACATCAGCAAATTGAAGGACCCCCGTTACAAGAAAAGCTTTTGCGGCTGACATAAAGAAACGATATCAATTTGCCAAAAGTCAGGAAAAGACATTGACTGATGATATAGACCAGAAATTCAACACCATTTCAACAATCTATAAGGAAAGCAGCAAATCATGCTTGGGATTCCAGGAAAGGAAGAAGCAAGACTGGATAACACCAGAAACATTAAACACCATAACACTGAGAAAGGAAATGAAAAGAAAACAGAAGCAAAGTCCCCCAGGTTGAAGCTACTATATAGCGAACAGTACAGTCAGCTGGACAAGGAAGTTAAACGCCAAACCCGAGCCAACAAAAGGAATTTCCTAGACGATTTTGCAAGACAGGCAGAAGAGGCAGCACTGAGAAATGAACAAAGCACAGTATACAAAATAACTAAAATCATCAGCGGAAAACGAGGTGCAAACAAAATTACATTAGTAAGAGATAAGCAAGGAAATCTCATCACAACAGCAGAGAGACAGGAAACAAGATGGGCAGAGCATTTCAGAGAAACTCCGAACAAGGAACCACCAGAGACACAATTGAATGTTCCTGAGGCTGAAAACGATCTAGATGTTAATACAGACATTCCACGAAAAGAAGAAATCATCACAGCAATCAAAGGATTAAAGAATGGAAAAGCTCCTGGCAATGATAACTTAAATGCAGAGCTATTTAAGACAGACCCTGAGCTAGCAGCAGAACTATTAGAATCACTATTTGCACAAGTCTGGAAAACAGGGACAACACCAATGGGAGTGGAACAAAGGAATAATTGTCAAATTGCCCAAGAAGAGAGATCTTGCATACTGCAATAATAGGAAAGAAATCACTCTTCTCTCAGTTCCCAGCAAAATACTAGGCAGGATAATTATACAGAGAATTTCAAAAGCAGTAGACCACAAACTGAGGAAAGAACTAGCAGGATTTAGAAAGAACTGAAGATGAGTAGATCATATATTTACCCTCAGGAACATTATAGAGCACTGCTCAGAATGGCAAAGACAGATGTACATTAATTTCGTTGATTTTGAAAAGGCTTTTGACAGTATACATAGGGACAGTTTATGGAAAATACTGAGGGCTTATGGAATTCCAAGCTGCATAGTGTCAATCATAAAAAGCCTCTATGCCAACTTTACATGTAGTGTTGGGCAGAGAAACCTAACCTTTGATGTGAAGACAGGAGTACGACAGGGATACCCCTTATCAACCACTATTTTTAACAGTCATAGACTGGGTGATGCGCCAGACAACAGAGGGCAGTCCAAGAGGTATAAGATGGACTACATTTTCTACATTAGAAGATCTGGAATATGCAGATGACATTGCACTACTAGCACATTCACATCAACACATCCAGAAAAAAACGGATAGACTTAATAAGTATAGCCAGCAAGTGGGCTTGAACATCAATCTAAAGAAGTCAGAGGTCATGACGCTCAATGTGAGCAGCCCTGAGCCCATATCAGTAAGGAATCAGCAACTGGAACAGACAGACACCTTCACATACCTAGGATGCATAGTAACACCAGGCGGCGGAGCAAGCAAAGACATCAACAACAGAATGAACAAAGCAAGAACAGCCTTTTTTAGTCTAAACAACATCTGGAAGTCCTCTCAGTACAGCACAAGCACAAAATTAAGATTATATCAGAGCTGTGTGTTTTCTGTGCTTCTCTATGGTGCGGAATGCTGGAGAGTTACAAAGAAGGTAATGTTGAAATTGTCATCTTTTCACACAACATGCCTAAGAAAAATTCACCGAATCTTTTGGCCGAATACCATCACCAACCAAGATCTGCTTACTCGGAGCAAGCAAGAGGACATACACACCATCATAGCTGGCAGACGCTGGAGCTGGGTTGGCCATGTCCTCAGAAGAGACCCCGATGCCATCACAAGAACAGTTTTGCTATGGACCCCTGAAGGAAAACGAAAGAGAGGCCGACATAAAACAACTTGGCGGAGGACTGTGGAGGCTGAGATGCAAAGAATGAACCAGTGTTGGGGCACTGTACGAAGGATGGCCACCGACCGAGCAAAGTGGAATCAATTTGTTGTTGCCCTACAAGACGCCACTAGGCGTGATGGCCACTGACTGCTTTGACGGTCGGCGGCTAAGGATAAAAAAAAAGAAGATTGAGGATCTTTAAACGTGTCTACCTCTTGCTCATGATTACTCTTTGCAGAGATGTGAATTAAAGAATGGTGCTTCAATTCTAGGGAGCCTCATAGAAATTTAGGAAATCAAGTACAACGGCTGGTAGGATCCAGGCCGTGTAAACTTTCTTTCTTCCCTGGCCTTCTATGAGGAGTAAAATTTCTGCTCGTTTTGATGAGCCCCCAACTGATTTAAATCAGTACAAGATTATTTCAATAGCTCTGTTTATAGGTATTTAAAATGTCTGAGACATACCGATGCAGTTCACTCAAATGACTGAATCAGCTATAAATTTGGGTTTTTTTTACAGATAACAAATTTAATAATCAATTATAGTTAAAAATTGAATAGAGGTATTGATGGAAATAATATTAGCTTTTAAAGACTCATCACAGGTGATGATCTGGATAGGGTGTTTTACAAATTTCTTCACTTAGCAGTTTTAAGTGGGTACTTAGCCGCCAGTAGGATGTCGGTTGGCTTCTGCTCCAGCCGATGCTTTTTTTTGTGATAAAATAATCAACTGTGGTCATCCCAAGGTTGTTTATTTATTATTCGGGCGCTCTCGTGCACTGTCGGGTCGGAAGTTTTTTACGATTAAGAAGTTAATGAACATTTCACTTCACAGATTCAGGTGTCAAGATGAGTTCAAACGAGAGTCATTGATTACTATAATCCACAGAGATGGTTGATGAAGTCCCGACATGACAAGAATTGAGGGAAGGGAGTGTAAACAATGAATCGAAAATACCAAATACTGTCAGAGGTGGGAAAAGAGAAAGTGAAGAGCACAGAATGAATTACAAGATGACATATGTAAATGTGACGTTCGAGGTTATTTAGTCACAAATAGACATACGGTTTGGGGAGATAAATTATCAGTTCGCACATGACGTGTCGGAAGATGTCAATCTGGTTAAAGATTAAGACACAAATAGAAAGGAAACAAATGTGATTTTGGAGCATGGAAAGCTACGTAATAGTTTCCGCACAGACCTTGTTGTGATAAGTATTTACAAGAAAGTAACATCCTGAAAGATGTTATCAGTGATAGATCTAAGATGTAGTGAGTTGTAAACATGATAAATACTCACGGAAGTAGCATGACCTTATACGGTGATGGAGTTTGAAAACAATATCTTATGGTGTCATGTAGAATGTTCTACATGAGAAGGATGTAGGATAAACCCCTACCAATTTTAGACGCCTGGATGATGGTTTGTTTGGCATGAAAATGCTAAAATTGCTCCTCATTGGAGCTCTCCTCAACGTAGCAATGTGGGTGTGTGCGCGAAAATATTCGTTACAACGTATCACAGACCACCAAAAATATGATCTCGTAACCAGAACACCCTATAGGGCCGGCGCAGGATTAGAAGTGGCTGCTAACGGTAGAGAGTGTAAAACTCCCATAATACTGAAACCCAAGCCTTAGGACCCTTTTTCAAGTGGAAATAGTAGAAGGATCCAGTACACTGTGTAACTTCATATGCCTGAGGGATTCCTGCATCTTAAATTAGGTGCAGTAAATTATGGCCATTCTGTACATCAGTCCAGTGTATTACTTCTCCCTTTACATTTTATCATTTCATATTTTGAACTTTGACATGTATAATTCGCTTGGGAATATACGGCGGCATATGAAGTTGGCAACCTTATCACTTTAAATAACTTGACCCATGAACCACCACTGCAAGAGCTGGAGACTGCTACGTGCAGGCTTCCTCACAACGAACCGACTGCAGAGGTGGCCCCAGGATCCTTAGAGAGCATGGAGTGGATGATGTTATTATGGTGTTCAAATGAATTGTACAAGCACTTTAATAAATTATACGAGGGTAAGTCAGAAAGTAAGGTTCCCTATTTAATTTCCACTGACGTACTGCACGCAATGAGATTGCTTTTTGCTGACAGGAAGTTCAGACCTTGATCGCTAGGTGGAGCCACAAATCAAGCCCTAGCTCCGCCATTTTCATGAACTAGGCAGTTCAACAATAACTACTGCACTGTTTGAGTGGATAAAAGAAGAGGTACGATCAGTTATTCGGTTTATGTGGGCAAAAGGGACAGCTTCGATTCAAATTCATCATGAACTTGAAGCTGTGTATGGCCCGAAGGTGATGAGTGTGCGGCATGTGAGAAAATGGTGTCGCGAATTCAGTGGCGGTCGAGTTAGTATGACGGACGAACAGAGGAGCGGGCGTCCTTTCACTTCAGCAAATCTTTTCCCTGCAACTGAGGAAAATTTACGTGCTGATCGCCGCGTGTAACTTAAAGATTTGGAAGAAAAATTTAATCTTTCACATGGCACAATCTTTTAGGGTACTGAAAAGTGTGCCGCAGGTGGGTCCCTCGGCAACTGACAGAGTACCACAAGAATATATATATATTGCAACTGTTATCTTCCGTTATCCAAAAGCACTTTCATCCGACTCACTGGGGTTAAAACTTAATACTCACGGAAGGTAAAATATTCTGAGGAAGATTGAAGTGGTGGAGGAAGCGAAGGTCACTGTCATAAATTGAATGTGAATCGCTTACCCTTTAAGCTGAGTGGTCCGCCTCTGTCTTATTCTCTATTTTATCCCCTCCCATTTTCTTTATAATAGCTCCTACAACTATATTTCTTGGTTTAGTCATGTCACTCTTACGCTGGACAGGCTAAATTTCACCACTTTGCACGTGCGCATTGGCACCTAGCTATAGGTCTTTGCATTTATCATTTCTTGTGGGTGATGGCAATTTCCCTGATTCTTTGATTCAGAGAGAAACGGGGCACACAGGAAAGCGTCCGTCGCCTTTCATATGTCCTAGCATCTAGAATCGCGAACTCTGGCTGTTCAAATGACCGCCAGAGTGTCGCAAATCTCTTTTACCAAGAGACGCAAGGGAGATAACTCCCCAGGTCCTTACTTCATGGTTGAGCTGCCATCAATGCACGTGCAACCCCACGCTTGAACACTGGCAGACTTTATCTTACTACATAAGCTAGGCGTCTCTAACCTTCCTTGTCATTGTCTCCAGAGAATTCTGTTACATTACAAAGGGATATTCTGCGCCAGAGCAAATAACAGTTGTAGTGTGTTAATGAATATTCATAATTCGGTAAGCACACTTTCTTAACTAATGCAGTAGTATAGGCCGCTAGGTGTTTTAACTTAATTATATAGAATAGAGATCCCTCGTTACTTTGTTTCATCTTAATTATATCTATACAATTTTCTTTAAGAGAAAATTTTCCGTGACATGTAAACTCTGAATTGTATTAAGTGCGCCACCATTCAAAATCACTAAGGTGTTAATGTAAGAGTGCTTTTCTTAAGACGGAAGGTGTGAGTCTGTGTATCATATTATGTTAGTGACTGCCAAGGCGGTAAATATTACTACTATTTTTCACTTGGGCTGTGTACAGTAATTTCTGTAAAGAGTATTGCTATTTTATAAATACTGGGGGAAAGAGAATTGCTATGTTTGTAATTAATCTGGTTTTATTACTTGCTTGAATACTTATCAATCGGACAACTTTCAGTTACCTTGAGATGTGTGTAATAGCTTAATTTTGTTTTCAAACTTAACTATTTTGTTCGTAAACTCAATGTGGGTGGAATAAATTAAGCTCTAGGCTTGACATCAAATGTAAACAGGGCTACCCCTATAAGCCAGCGAACCCACCACGTCGAACGTGGCGAGACGCTTTTTAACCGATAACAGGGCGGGACTTCATTTGGAAGACTCAAACCTGAGGGTACACACATGCTAGTAGAACGGGGAAGGAAAAAGAGGGTGAGAGTTTAGTTATGTTTCGTGTGTGAGGAAATAAATAGGCATGTCTGATACGTGTTGTTAATAGGATATTGATTACTTGTTTATTTTCAGGGGCAATCGGTCTTCCCATGTATCTGCTTCCTACGTCACCCAGTAAAATAGAATCTATTGCAGCTATTTGCAATTACCCATCACCAGAAGCATATACATGTTGCTTCCTTTGCCATTAACTTACCTAAGCACATACTGCCAGACCCACTGACACCCCAGTATTACTGGATATTTTGACAGGGCACCATAGATCCTTATTAGTTGGCTCTATTCTATACACATCTGGTTGATTCAACTACATCACTAACCATTACCGGGGAGGCGTCTTTAACCCCCCTGATGGTTACTCGTTTCCTTCCAGACGTCATTGTCAGATCAATCTGCGAGAGTCATTGTCCCAGCACATGCTAGATCTCCATCGCATTAGAACACCCCAACTAGTGGGAGAGGTACAGTTATTTCCAAATTGAGGAGTAATTAACGCGAGAGATTACAGCTAATATCAGAAAGATTTAGGTGGTGTTGTTGTCACATAATTATTGGGTCGATCTCTTCTCCTCTCCGGAAGTAGTCAGTTACATTTGTTGTGAGTACTGATTACGTGCCATTTCCGTGGTCGGCTCTTTTCTTTCTCTGCTGTGAAGCAGATATTTGGTATTTTCTAATCAACTGTACACTCCCTTCGGTGATAATTGATCATGTTTGCTTTGCGCTTCTCGGCTTTGCTAGATTAAGGCGCAGGTAAAACCAAGATGGGTTCGGTCAATTTTCTTATAGTGACCACGTGTCATGTTTACCTAGGAGTGCCCCGCGATAAATTATCGACCTATTGGCATGCACTCGGCGGAAACGAATGACAGAATCATTTCCAGTACACCTTGTTACAAGAGACATTACTTTAGATGAAAGTAAGATGTTGTATTTGAGAAAACATTACCGAGAGAGGATCGGATGTTTTCATTCCCTTTTAGGAGACGTGACCTTTGCAGTAACGCGCAGAAATTTCCTAGTGGAAATATTTTGAATAACCCAACCTAAACACGTATGTTTAAAATTATTGGCCGGCACTCGAGATGTAAACATAACTACATTTCTGATTGCGGCCAGTTCTAATAGTAAACAACACTTGCCAGGAACGAAAGGGGGAATATAACCTGACACTTAAGTCGGTTGAAAGCACTGTGAAAATCTACCTAGCGCCAAGAAGACAGCCAGACACTGTCAGAGTTAAGACTAAAATCAGTTTCATTTAATGGACACGACCATTGATTGAGCGTCTTGGGGACTTACAGCCCAGGAAAACTCTACTATTTTAACATGGAAAACCGGAATCTGAGCGAACTGAAACACAAGTCAAAGGGGGAACTTATTGCTAAAGTACAACACCTCAGACCAAGCGTAAGAGGCCTCTACAAGTGCCTTTATCATCACGAATCATTTCAGGTGGGGGCTCAGACAATACGAGCAAATGTCTTTTTCTCACAGAAACGGTGGGAAGATAAAAAGTTCATAACAGCTTAGATGATCTCAGTTTGTTAAGCTTGATTTATTAAAATTCCAGCGAGGCGCCCTGAAGTAGAAGCATCATTCCTCTTTTTATATTTCTGCCAAGAGTATCTTGGACGAAGGTTGATACCTTTGAATACCCTCATCGTTATACTCTAAGTCTGGCCATTGTTGACCCCAACTGCGGAGCAGGGGAAACAATCATGCTACACATACGAAAACCTCACCTCATATTTCTATATTTGTCTGGTTATTTCAGTGAATACAAGAACTGTTGAAAACCTAGAAAATCCTAGAATAAATGAGATGAATTGGAGCCTTGTGTAGAAGGAACATCTTTGGTAGTCCCAGTGATTTTGACGCTTGCCATATTTTGTTAGCTTCGCCTATTTACTCTTAACATCTGTATTAATAAAGCTGTGAGTAAATGACTACTCAGACAGACTAGATAGATAGATAGATATATAGATAGATAGATAGATAGATAGATAGATAGATAGATAGATAGATAGATAGATAGATAGATAGATAGATAGATAGATAGATAGATAGATAGATAGATAGATAGATAGATAGATAGGTCAAATATTATTAATAATGAAATTTTTCGCAATAAAAGGATCCGCAGATAAAGAATTATTAATACTGTTTTGTGCTCCGAATGTTGACATTTTAGTTTGACAAGAAACGAAAAAAATTGCCAGTTATATTTACAATTTGATTTAACTATGGGAAGATCGAAATTTGGCCTTAGTGCAATTACAGCGGTAAGTTTGCATTAACTGCAACAGTTGCAAATGATGTTAACGTTTATGACATCTTCAACACTGAAAATAACTACCGTAGGTGACCGTGTCTGTCTAAAACTTCCTGTCTGTAATTTCCTTTCCTTGTTGACTTATTTCCATGACATCATATCAGTCAAACTCTCCAGCATCCTCTTTCTTTGTCGCAATATAACTTTTTCCTTTAATCTTTAATGATGTCACGATGTATTCTAGCTCCTTTTTTCTCAATCTTTCATGATGTCACGATATATTCTAGCTGGTTTTTTCTTTAATCTTTCATGATGTCACGATATATTCTAGCTCGTTTTTTTTTCTTTAATCTTTCATGATGTCACGATATATTCTAACTGTTTTTTTTTTTCTTTAATCTTTCATGATGTCACGATATATTCTAGCTGGTTTTTTCTTTAATCTTTCATGATGTCACGATATATTCTAACTGTTTTTTCTAAATCTTTCATGATGTCACGATATATTCTAGCTGGTCTTTTCTTTAATCTTTCATGATGTCACGATATATTCTAACTTGTTTTTTCTTTAATCTTTCATGATGTCACGATATATTCTAACTTGTTTTTTCTCAATCTTTCATGATGTCACAATATATTGTAACTTGTTTTTTTCTCAATCTTTCATGATGTCACGATATATTCTAACTTGTTTTTTCTCAATCTTTCATGATGTCACGATATATTCTAGCTGGTTTTTTCTCAATGCATGCGCAAAGAAAGATGATTAGTCTCTTCTAACGTCAGTAATAAGCTTCATTCCGTATTGACCTCTGTCAGGACATCCTCATTACTCTTTTAGTTGTCCATTGTATTATTAACATTTTTCTGTAAAACCACAACTATGTGGCCTCCAATCCTTTTCTGTTTGTTTACTAACTATCTAAGACTCACTTCCGTATGACAGGATTGGCTTTATGTAACACTGAAGAACTTTCTTTCCATTATCAAAGAGGTTTTGCTTTTGCCTGGGCTAATCTGCTCTTCATTTCTGAGATGCATTTTCTATCTGATATTATTAACATGCCTTGGTTTTTGAATCTATTGACCCAATAGACTATGATAGTGCGCTCTTGTCAAGTCGGTATCTACAAGATGGCCATTACTTTTTTGTGTGTGTGGCTAATGCCTTTATTTTTACATTTCGGTCACTGTTGTAACAATATGCAACTGATTTTAAGCGTTTTGCTGTTCAGACTAGGTCATCAGCGTATCTCAAGTTGTTTTATTAATTCCTATCACACCCTGTATGAATCTCATTATATTTTAACTGTATAGATTGAACATACCAGGTGGTTACACACATTCCTGTCTAACACCTTTTTATCGCCTGTAACATTCCTATTTCCATAAAGGTACTCATTACTTTCTTTCCCCAGGCACTTCTCGTCGTTGTGACCGTGGCTGGATCCCGCTCTTTGGGGTATACCCCAGTGGACAGATTGTGTCCTTCTGCCCGATGTAGGTCAAACAAAGTGTGTCGTGTGGTCAAGACTTCTACTGGTGTAGGCTTTTCATCTCAAGTTTCATGCCTCAAATGTGTACCAATAGGTGAGTTGTCTGGTGTTGTCGGCGTTGTGTCATCATCCTTATCATCTTCACCAAGATCATCAACTGCAAACATACTAGTGGAATTTATGTCAATGTAGTCCCATAACAGATACAGCCGTGGGGATGTGAAGTGTTAGAGACTTCACTATACCAGGTTCAGCTTTATGACAGTTCCCTTCTTCGCTGTTACTACTTTCCTTAACCCAAGAGCAGACTTACGAACCCTTTTACAGCTGGATAGACCGGAGCATTACGCTACAGGTTTTTGATTTCGAAACCCAGAAACTTTGCCGCCGGAAGCCCAACCACTTAGCCATTCAGATGATCTAGTAGAATTTTTTGCACAAGCAAATTTATGCATGATTTGTTTGAGAATTTAATTAAATGGAGAAGTAGAAAGAAGAAGGAACAATTTATAAGGTTTAATAATTAATAAGGTTTAACAATTAATAAGGTTTAACAATTAATAAGGTTTAACAATTAATAGGATTTAACAATTAATAAGGTTTAACAATTATGGGTCTAAAAATGACGATGACAACAGATTAACTATATATACAGATGGGTCTAAAGATGACAATGACAACAGATTAACTATATATACAGATGGGTCTAAATATGACGGTGACAACAGATTAACTATATATACAGATGGGTCTAAAGATGACGGTGACAACAGTTTAACTATATATACAGATGGGTCTAAAGATGACGGTGACAACAGTTTAACTATATATATATATACACAGATGGGTCTAAAGATGACAATGACAACAGATTAACTATATACACAGATGGGTCTAAATATGACGATGACAACAGATTAACTATATATACAGATGGGTCTAAATATGACGATGACAACAGATTAACTATATACACAGATGGGTCTAAAGATGACAATGACAACAGATTAACTATATATACAGATGGGTCTAAAGATGACGATGACAACAGATTAACTATATATACAGATGGGTCTAAATATGACGGTGACAACAGTTTAACTATATATATATATACACAGATGGGTCTAAAGATGACAATGACAACAGATTAACTATATATACAGATGGGTCTAAAGATGACAATGACATCAGATTAACTATATATACAGATGGGTCTAAAGATGACAATGACAACAGATTAACTATATATACAGATGGGTCTAAAGATGACGGTGACAACAGATTAACTATATATACCGATGGGTCTAAAGATGACAATAACAACAGATTAACTATATATACAGATGGGTCTAAAGATGACAATGACAACAGATTAACTATATATACAGATGGGTCTAAAGATGACGGTGACAACAGTTTAACTATATATACAGATGGGTCTAAAGATGACGATGACAACAGATTAACAATATATACAGATGGGTCTAAATATGACGATGAAAACAGATTAACTATATACACAGATGGGTCTAAAGATGACAATGACAACAGATTAACTATATATACAGATGGGTCTAAATATGACGGTGACAACAGATTAACTATATATACAGATGGGTCTAAATATGACGATGACAACAGATTAACTATATACACAGATGGGTCTAAAGATGACAATGACAACAGATTAACTATATATACAGATGGGTCTAAATATGACGGTGACAACAGTTTAACTATATATATATATACACAGATGGGTCTAAAGATGACAATGACAACAGATTAACTATATATACAGATGGGTCTAAAGATGACAATGACAACAGATTAACTATATATACAGATGGGTCTAAAGATGACAATGACATCAGATTAACTATATATACAGATGGGTCTAAAGATGACAATGACAACAGATTAACTATATATACAGATGGGTCTAAAGATGACGATGACAACAGATTAACTATATATACAGATGGGTCTAAAGATGACAATGACAACAGATTAACTATATATACAGATGGGTCTAAAGATGACGATGACAACAGATTAACTATATATACAGATGGGTCTAAAGATGACGGTGACAACAGTTTAACTATATATACAGATGGGTCTAAAGATGACAATGACAACAGATTAACTATATATACAGATGGGTCTAAAGATGACGATGACAACAGATTAACTATATATACAGATGGGTCTAAAGATGACGATGACAACAGATTAACTATATATACAGATGGGTCTAAAGATGACAATGACAACAGATTAACCATATAAACAGATGGGTCTAAAGATGACAATGACAACAGATTAACTATATATACAGATGGGTCTAAAGATGACAATGACAACAGATTAACCATATATACAGATGGGTCAAAAGATGACAATGACAACAGATTAACTATATATACAGATGGGTCAAAAGATGACAATGACAACAGATTAACCATATATACAGATGGGTCTAAAGATGACAATGACAACAGATTAACTATATATACAGATGGGTCTAAAGATGACAATGACATCAGATTAACTATATATACAGATGGGTCTAAAGATGACAATGACAACAGATTAACTATATATACAGATGGGTCTAAAGATGACGGTGACAACAGATTAACTATATATACCGATGGGTCTAAAGATGACAATAACAACAGATTAACTATATATACAGATGGGTCTAAAGATGACAATGACAACAGATTAACTATATATACAGATGGGTCTAAAGATGACGGTGACAACAGTTTAACTATATATACAGATGGGTCTAAAGATGACGATGACAACAGATTAACTATATATACAGATGGGTCTAAAGATGACGATGACAACAGATTAACTATATATACAGATGGGTCTAAAGATGACAATGACAACAGATTAACTATATATACAGATGGGTCTAAATATGACGGTGACAACAGATTAACTATATATACAGATGGGTCTAAATATGACGATGACAACAGATTAACTATATATACAGATGGGTCTAAAGATGACAATGACAACAGATTAACTATATATACAGATGGGTCTAAATATGACGGTGACAACAGTTTAACTATATATATATATATACACAGATGGGTCTAAAGATGACAATGACAACAGATTAACTATATATACAGATGGGTCTAAAGATGACAATGACAACAGATTAACTATATATACAGATGGGTCTAAAGATGACAATGACAACAGATTAACTATATATATACAGATGGGTCTAAAGATGACGATGACAACAGATTAACTATATATACAGATGGGTCTAAAGATGACAATGACAACAGATTAACTATATATATATATACAGATGGGTCTAAAGATGACGATGACAACAGATTAACTATATATACAGATGGGTCTAAAGATGACAATGACAACAGATTAACTATATATACAGATGGGTCTAAAGATGACAATGACAACAGATTAACTATATATACAGATGGGTCTAAAGATGACGATGACAACAGATTAACTATATATACAGATGGGTCTAAAGATGACAATGACAACAGATTAACTATATATACAGATGGGTCTAAAGATGACGATGACAACAGATTAACTATATATACAGATGGGTCTAAAGATGACGATGACAACAGATTAACTATATATACAGATGGGTCTAAAGATGACAATGACAACAGATTAACTATATATACAGATGGGTCTAAAGATGACGATGACAACAGATTAACTATATATACAGATGGGTCTAAAGATGACGATGACAACAGATTAACTATATATACAGATGGGTCTAAAGATGACAATGACAACAGATTAACTATATATATATACAGATGGGTCTAAAGATGACGATGACAACAGATTAACTATATATACAGATGGGTCTAAAGATGACAATGACAACAGATTAACTATATATACAGATGGGTCTAAAGATGACAATGACAACAGATTAACTATATATATATACAGATGGGTCTAAAGATGACAATGACAACAGATTAACTATATATATATACAGATGGGTCTAAAGATGACAATGACAACAGATTAACTATATATATATACAGATGGGTCTAAAGATGACGATGACAACAGATTAACTGGTAAAATATATTTTAGATGGGTTCTTCTTAGATGACAATTGGAGCTTTAGGAAGGGTTCATTGATAATTAAAATGACAGACCGGCGACGGACACCTATATATATATACAGATGGGTCTAAAGATGACGATGACAACAGATTAACTTATATATATCCGGGGGGAAGATGGGTCTAAACATTAACTACCGAATTGAAAACAGATTAACTAATAAATTATTTTCATCAGATGGGCACTAAAGAAGCTGACAATTTTCGTAATTGTTTACAATTTTATATGAATACACGTATTTAAAGATAACGAATGTATTAACTATTACAATAAGCAGATGGTAAATGACAACAGATTTGCTATATTATATACAGATGGGCTAAAGACTTGCAAATTTTAACAATTATAGATGGGTCTTGCACCCCATGACAATACAAAATCACAATTTAAACATACATTTTCAGACTGATGAGCATGACAATCCTCGTCGCTAAAGATGATCAGTCAATTGTTGAAACAACAGTTTCTATCTATATATACAGATCGGGTTAAAGACGAGATGTACACGCATTTTTTTTAGTATGTCCTATCACTAGTTGCCATGGTAAACAGATTTACACGATTTGGTAACTACAGAATGAAAAATATATATATATCAGATGGGTCTAAAGATGACTTTGGGATGACAACAACTTAAAACTAACCAGACAGATGGTGTCTAAGTATGACAATGACAACAGTTTTATTATATATATACAGATGGGCTCTAAAGATGACAATGACAACAGATTAATTATATATATATATATGACAGCGGCTGGCGGTCTAAAGATGACGTACACGACAACAGAAAAACTATATATACAGATGGGTCTAAAGGATGTACTCTAAGCAAGACACCTCTAAAATAGGATTTTACCGATTAACTATATATACAGATGGATCTAAAGATGACGATGACAACAGATTAACTATATATACAGACGGGTCTAAAGATGACGATGACAACAGATTAACTATATATACAGATGGGTCTAAAGATGACGATGACAACAGATTAACTATATATACAGATGGGTCTAAAGATGACGATGACAACAGATTAACTATATATATATATAAAGATGGGTCTAAAGATGACAATGACAACAGATTAACTATATATACAGATGGGTCTAAAGATGACGATGACAACAGATTAACTATATATACAGATGGGTCTAAAGATGACGATGACAACAGATTAACTATATATACAGATGGGTCTAAAGATGACGATGACAACAGATTAACTATATATACAGATGGGTCTAAAGATGACGATGACAACAGATTAACTATATATATATATATACAGATGGGTCTAAAGATGACAATGACAACAGATTAACTATATATACAGATGGGTCTAAAGATGACAATGACAACAGATTAACTATATATACAGATGGGTCTAAAGATGACAATGACAACAGATTAACTATATATACAGATGGGTCTAAAGATGACAATGACAACAGATTAACTATATATACAGATGGGTCTAAAGATGACGATGACAACAGCTTAACTATATATATATATACAGATGGGTCTAAAGATGACAATGACAACAGATTAACTATATACACAGATGGGTCTAAAGATGACAATGACAACAGATTAACTATATATACAGATGGGTCTAAAGATGACAATGACAACAGATTAACTATATATACAGATGGGTCTAAAGATGACGATGACAACAGATTAACTATATTTACAGATGGGTCTAAAGATGACGATGACAACAGATTAACTATATATATACAGATGGGCCTAAAGATGACGATGACAACAGATTAACTATATTTACAGATGGGTCTAAAGATGACGATGACAACAGATTAACTATATATACAGATGGGTCTAAAGATGACGATGACAACAGATTAACTATATATACAGATGGGTCTAAAGATGACGATGACAACAGATTAACTATATATACAGATGGGTCTAAAGATGACGATGACAACAGATTAACTATATATACAGATGGGTCTAAAGATGACGATGACAACAGATTAACTATATATATACAGATGGGTCTAAAGATGACGATGACAACAGATTAACTATATATACAGATGGGTCTAAAGATGACGATGACAACAGATTAACTATATATACAGATGGGTCTAAAGATGACAATGACAACAGATTAACTATATATACAGATGGGTCTAAAGATGACAATGACAACAGATTAACTATATATACAGATGGGTCTAAAGATGACAATGACAACAGATTAACTATATATACAGATGGGTCTAAAGATGACGATGACAACAGATTAACTATATATATACAGATGGGTCTAAAGATGACAATGACAACAGATTAACTATATATACAGATGGGTCTAAAGATGACGATGAACAACTAGGGGCAGGAATAGTGACACCAAAATTGAGAATTATGAAAAATTACAAAGTAACAAGAAACGCATCTATCTTCACGGCAGAATTAGTAACAATACTCAAGGCTTTAGAAGAAGTTACAGAGAACCCACCACAGACA
This sequence comes from Oreohelix idahoensis, assembly GCA_024509875.1. NCBI lineage: Eukaryota > Metazoa > Mollusca > Gastropoda > Stylommatophora > Oreohelicidae > Oreohelix > Oreohelix idahoensis. The sequence goes on along the minus strand of JAMPIV010013517.1, from coordinate 225,597 downwards.
GTAACAATTCTCACGGACTCACTCTCATCAATACAAGCAATTAATAACAGAAATGAGAGTAGCAGGTTCGATATAGTAAAGGAAATACTACAGATAAATACATACCTAAATTCTGCTGGATGCAAAGTCACATCAGCTTGGATTCCATCTCATGTTGGTATAACAAGAAATGAACTCGCTGACAGGGAAGCCAAGCGGGGAAGAAATAGTAAATAAAGTAATTGAAACAGGGTTAGGGAGATTCGAAATAAAGAGTCTCATAGTAAGGACAACAACCAAAGAACGGAGAATAGCTTGGGACTAGAGCACAAAACTAAGACAAGCATACCAGCTTTTAAAGACACCCAATAAAAAATGTCAAATAAAAGACGAACTAAAATTACCAGTAAATAAAAAACTACTCTGGTTCAGATTAGGAACCGGCTACTTTAGAATCGCGGGAAAAATACATAGATAGACCCCAAAGCAATATTAAAATCATGTCAGTATAGATACAAGTATGCTTCTGAATAGCACTAAAAACTAAACTCTTAACCACAAAGTAAAAACCCCATAGTGAGGCATACATAATACAGCACAGACAAGAATAAGCAGAAATAACAAAATGACACTAAATTTTTAAAAAACGTCCTGATATAACCAACAGTTCCATGTATATGGTAAATGGTTGAAAGAGGCGTGCTACACGAAAGGAAGTAGCAACAATTTAAGAGAAAATATAGAAGACAGGATTACTTTCCCTGACTATTATTTAGAGGTTAAAAGTGACACATTCAGACTTTGTGCTATCGTTGGCACTCAGAGAGAATACCCAACAGATCCACACGTGTTTTTTGACACACCTGTAACACCTGATTTAGTTCATGCGGTGTCTGGAGTAGGGCCTTGTCATCTAGAGTACTAGAACTTAAAGATAGTTTTCACAGTTTTCCAAAAAACGAGGCTGGGCGTAATTTCAGTGCAGCTAAATCATATTTTTGCCAAACATTTATGCATATATGATCGACAGTCAAGCCGAAATTGTAGAAGAGTTTCTGTCATTTAAAAACATGTAGGAAGAGACATTACAGGTAGTGAAGTGTTGAGAAACTCACCATCAATGGTGTGATGCAAATTATAAACGCCAGTAATGTGTGTTCCAGTTATCCTAAGGATAGCAGGGACACTGGACTTGGATAAGGGAGAGATACTAAGGGCAATTAATGATCGCCTGCTAGATCATGACACTACAATGGATGAATCAACAAGGCTGGGACTATTGGAGTTTGGCATCAAACGTGGGATTAGCAGAAATGGACGTGAGAGAGGATGCATCCGTCGTATGTACAACCAGCGTGCTACAGGTACAATTAGCATTCACACTCTTCCACATTTGCTGGGGGAGACTGAGCACCTATGGGTTTGCCCGGAGTTCAGTGATGTCGATTCTGATTAACAATAACAATAACAGTTATCCTAACCCTTCGAGATCGTACCACATTTTTCTGACCTTGGCATAGTAGCGCTGTTGCGGATGTAGTGGTATTGATGATATTGTATGATGATGATGGTACTACATGTAAATTGTATGAGGCCAGCTGTGAAGGCTCCTGAGATAACATGTAATTGAGAATTGTCAGAAGGCCTTTCTTGCTACCACTACGACCTCACACTTAATTTTTTTTTTTTTTTTGAATGTAGCTGCGTAAAGTGTCTAGGGTTATGATGTGTACTGTGGTGTGATAGTTATAAATATACCCATAGATATTTAACAAGACTAATAAGATTAACAAGTGTTACAATACACTGAACTAACTCACGGGTGTAAAGTTTTTGATATAATTATATTACATTTATTTGTTCTGGATCAAGTTTTATTTTGACCAGAACTTGTTTTAAAAGAAGGATTTAAAATTTATAAAAATTATGCATGGAATGTTACATAATAAATGCAAAAGTGTACATATTTAAGTACTAGAATAGTTAGTTTTATTAAAATGTTCTGGTAGTCAGCTACTAAGGAGGATATTTATTGTCTGTGCTGTTGGGGTGGTCTCATCACACCTGTCTATATTGACTACATAGTGTCCAGAAAATGGTGGGAATTTTTTATGGGGTATCTGCAACTAAATGGGGTTGGTGAATATCCAGCAGACCAGAGGCTCACTCATCTGGTATTTGTAGCTCTGGTGCTGAAATCAGGTGGTCCCACCTCTCCGTGCTGGCGGGCAATAATGGTGGTCTCTGTCACAAGGACTGCACAGATACACTTGTGTAAATCACCACCCTAATAGATACTTCTTCGTGGACGACAGAAACTCGCAGCTCTGCAATCAAAGTATGGGCCATGTGTCAAAATCTATTCTCTACCCACGTCTGGACACCACACTGACACAACAACCACATTATACAGACAGGTCAGATCTCTCTGACCAAACAGCACAGTTACCATGGTGGGTTACATCCGACAGATCCTCCCAGACTATAGATTCTGAAAAATAATTATTAGTTTTCTACCCTAAAAGAGGATAGGTAATATGTTTCCTTATTCTCAACTCTTGATCGGTCTTGCATAATCCTTGCTGGTGTTTAGGTACATTGTTAGTCCCTAGACCCTGACTTGGGCGGGGGGTCTAGAGCAAAATCCCTACTTGTTTGTAAGGCTAGATTATGATATGGCAGTATCAAATCACTCGAACATGAAACAATATTCAAAATATATAAAGAAATAATTTCAATCTTACCAGATTATGAATAATTAACACAGAAGTGCTAGCAAAACTCAGCTGAGCTGCTGGCTATAGGATGGCGTCCCTAAATTTAACTCACTGTCTTTCATATGGGAAAACACCACACTTTAAAATCTGTGTCTAACACTGAACAATTATTGAAGAATGACCCCAAATGCGCTCTAAGCGCTAATAATATGATTGTCTGTGGCCAATCACTGCCGAGGTTTATTTTTAATTTCAAATTTCCTCACTAAAGTCATTTCAGTCAAGCTTCAGTCACGTATGGATGGTTATCTGTTAGTCTGTCCGTCTCTACTTGTGTTTCTACAAAATTGTGCTCGATTTTTGACCCAACCGTTCTCTCCCCTTCAAATTTTTGTTGTAAAAAGTTATATTTAGACACAGCTTCCACCAATGTCCCTTCACTTCTATGCTAAGTAAATTTGAACACCTGCGTCCCCAAGGTCGTGTTTTTGTGTGCAAATAACGATATGTTAGATTCAATGCAGTCTGTGGCTGATGTAAACTACACTGTCTTTTGTCATTATTTTCAATATTATCTATCCGTCTGTAAAATTAAAACCATATTCGTTCACTGCTCAGAATAGGCCATCTGGCCAGCTAATTTTTATATTCCTAACATTAATATTAAGAAAAATTTACTTTTTAATTTTTGTAATTTTTTTCAGATATCTGCGTTCTTCCGCTCAAATTCAAATCAAGCGCTTGGTATCGCAAAACGTCCAATTCCGTACCTCGTGTCAATTTGGGGGACTTGAATTTTTTTACTTTCATCCATTTCGCCCGCCCCCCCTACTCCTGCGCCCCCCCCACCCCCCCCCCCCCCCCCGCCCCCCGCCCCCCCCCCCCCCAATTGCGTCTCTTTAGCCTTTCCAGTCATATTTTTTTTTTCCTTTTGATACTCCGTTCCCCTCCGGTCTAGCAAGTCAATTTTATGGAGGGTGATGACCCGCGGTCTAGGCGATCATGTACATCAGCAGCCTACGCATTATGTTTTTATCCTTAAATGTTATCCTTGGAGGAATTTTACCGTTGTATCTCTGTCAATTTCACTACACATCTCCCCACCTGAAAACATGCCTATGGCAAGTTCCAAAACCAGCGATACACATAGGTAAAATTACTCCTCACGTCTGCCATTACTCTAATTTTGATCACAGGGGTGCCGACTGAGGAAATCTGCACCGACATTCAATTTGCCTGGGATATATTGGATACTAAACTGATAAGGTTGAAGCAATAAAGACCACCTCAGCAATCTTGCGTTTTCATGCTTAGCCTGAGACAAGAACACGAGAGGCTGATGATCCGTCTCCACCACAAATGTCCTACCATACAGATAGATTTGAAACTTCTTTATTGCCCAGATTAATGCTAAACATTCTTTTTCGCTTGTGGAGTATCCTTGTTCCGCCTTATTCAATTTGCGGCTTGCATAAGCGACTGGTTTCAGTTCCCCATCAGGTGAAGATGATCTTTGCAACAAAGCCCCTCCAAGTCCTACATTACTTGCATCGGTTCTTAAGACAAAGTCCTGTGTCAAATCAGGCAGTTTGAGAATAGGCTTGCTAGTGAGTTTTTCCTTTAACTCTTGGAACGCTAATTCACATTGTGCAGTCCAAATAATTTTATCTGGAAGTCCCTTGCGAGTCAGATCAGTCAGAGGAGCACAAATGGCGTTAAAATTTTTGATGTATTTCTGATAAAATCCGCATAACGACACGAATGATCGCACGTCCTTTTTGGTTTGCGGCCTAGGTGCTCTCTGCAGTTTTTCCAAGTTCTTAGGATCAGGGGTCATATTACCCTGATATACAGTGTGTCCCAAGAATTCCAACTCTTTGCATCCAATACAACATTTTGTTGGCCTAGCAGTTAAGTTCGCCTCCCGAAGTCTATCAAACAACATCTCCAGAGCTTCAATGTGTTCTTCAAATGTCTCTGTGGCGACGAGAATATCATCCATGAAATTTGTGATACATGGGTTATTCAGGGGGTCCAACAATTTTCGCATCATCCTTGAAAACACACTCGGAGCATTTTTCAGTCCGAATGGTAGCATATTGAATTCATAATGTCCATCCGAAGTGCTAAAAGCCAAATAAGGTCTCACTTCAGGCTTCACTGGGATCTGGTAATAGCCTTTACTAAGATCCACTTTTGAAAAGTATTTTGCCTTGTTCAGTCTGGCAAATAGCTGTTTTGTGTCTGGTAATGGATCCACTTGTCCTTCTGTGACAGCATTCAGTTTCCTGTAATCTATGCACAGTCTGTGTTCCCCAGACGGTTTCCTCAACAAAACGACACTAGAACTAAAAGATGATTCACTGTGCGAAATAATCCCCTCCTTCAATAAATAATCTATTTCTTCCTTTAATGCCTTCTCCTTCGCGAACGGAATAGAATAGGCTCTCATACAGATTGGGTTTGAGTCTACCAGTTTCATGTCATACTGTAGCAAATTTGTATGGCCTGGTTTATCTGTTAATACATCTGTATGTTCCTCCAGAACTTGTTGAACTCTCTCCCTCTGGTTTTTAGTCAGGTGCTTACTGACTTTTACCTGTGCTGCTGTTTCACAAGGATGTAATGGGTATTCATGTGAGGTGAGTGGTTCTTTTTGCATCTGGGTTGCAATAGCCAAGGTCAATAAGGGGGTGCTTTCCTGGAGTGGTCTGTCCAGATACTTCTTTAACAGGTTTACATGATAAACTTTTTCCTTCCCCTTTTTGTCAATTTTATAGTTTGTTCTAGACACCTTCTCTAGAACCGTATATGGACCTTGCCAACCAATTTGTAATTTATTCTGGCTTCCCGGTAGTAGAAGCAGCACCTTCTCTCCGACTGCCAGTTCCCTGTCCTTTGCCTTCCTATTAAAATATGCTGCATGTTTCTTCCTGGCTTGTTTCAAATTATCATTTGCCAGTTTCCATCCAGCTTTCAAACGAGTGGTCAGTTCGTTCACATATTGATACGATGAGGTAACAGTCTCTTCTGCCTTCTCATCTGTCCAGGTCCTTAATAAAGTTACATCTGGATCTTTAATTTATCATACTTATTTTTCATGGAACTCATCTGGTCCCGTCCATTAGAAGCTTTATAATGAGGACTTTTCTTCCTAGAATCATCACTCACAAATCGACCACTACCAATTTTTCTCTGGGGTTTGTCTCCCCACTTAAGATTGTTTATGAGAGATCTTCGCTCTCTTGTCTGTTCCTCCAGTTTATATAAGTCTGACCGAGGGATTGTCATCCTATCCTGGGTTAAATTTCTTCTTTGTACTCTTCGCATAGCGGCCATGTTAATCCATTCAAGTGAAGACTGGGTGTGAAAAGGGGGCTCCCATTCCACTTTGTCTACCCGTGTATAATTAGTTTTCCTTTCAGGCCTAAAGTTGCCCCGTGGCGGTTCTAGGTCCTGCACATATTTTCCCTTTGTGGGTGTTCCCTCATGAAATACGCCACATGCTTCTACAAAGTTTTCAACATCGACATTTACGTCGGGCCAATAGTATTTTAGAGCAATCTTTTGGCAGATGGTACCGACTTTCTCATGGTCACCATCTTTTCCAACATGTAAGCTCCTTATCAAATTTGCCCTATATCTCTTGGGAAGAACTAACTGTCCGTGACCAGTGGATCTAGTTCCTGTCTTCCTGTATAATAATCTATTCTTCATGAAATATTCCCCCTTGCTCGGAGGTGTGTGGCATTTGGGCAATTTTTTAAAACAGGGCTTGAGTGTCCTATCCTCAGCCTGCGCCTTCCTCATCTCCTCTGGATGAGCGTTTATAGGTTCACCTTCTTCCTCCTTCTTCTGTGACCTGGTCTGCACTGTCGCCATGATCACAGGTTTCTCGGGATTCCCCAAGAAGACGTATCTACACCCCAATATCAGAGGGTAGATTGGTTCATCTATCACTGCTGCTCTGATTTCTCCTTCCACATAGCGAGTTTTCACCGTTATCCTTGCGATGGGAAGTGTCATGAGTGGTATGTCCTTAGTCGCCCCTTGTATTTCCACTGTTTCTGTGGTATACTGACTTGGGTCCACTAGGCTAGACTTCACAACTGAATCATAATCCAAACCTGTATCATAAAGGCACCTTATGGTGACCCCATTACAAATAACATCCTCACAAACTGGGGGGTGATAAGGTTCCTGTTGTCCCTTAGGATTAACCTTTAATCTTTGCGTCCCCGACTTCATTGCAGCAATGTTTGAAGGTTTCCTTCTACAAAATTCGGTGTTATGGTTATCCTTCTTGCACCATTTACACCATCTTTTCCCTTGGTTCAACGGTTTTCTTTCATTGAACTTTTGGTCATTGAACTGTGAGTTTCTGTCGCGATAGTCATTTCTTGGCCGCTCAAAATTTGTCCTACCTTTATTTCCCTGCTCTCTATTATCAAATTTATTAAATTGCTGTGGAGCTTTAAAATTGTCTATGTGCTTCTTCTTAGCACCACTTACCTCTGCCTGGGCTGCCTGATACCTCTCAGCAACATTTAAAATTTCCCCCAACTTCTCTGCACCTTGTTCCATGAGAAATTTTCTCATGTCTGGAGCCATGGACTCTCTCAATTGCTCAATCATGATCATTTCTTTAAGATCTTGGGTCTTCCCCAGAGCCGTCCATTTCTCCAAATAGGTTTCTAGTCTGGCAGAGAATTGGTGGTATGTCTCCCCAGACAACAGTTTGGCATTTCTAAATCTCTTACGATAAAATTCACCATTCTTCTCGTACCTTAATAACAAAGCCTGCTTTAACATGTCATAATTGTCTTGGTCTTCCCTGTTCATTTTGGCAAATACTTCATAAGAAGCACCCCTCAATCCCTGTGATAGCTTTAAACTCCACCTCTCTCTCTCTAACCCATATGTAGTAGCTAATAACTCAAAACGTCCCAGGTACCCCTCTATGTCATCGTCTTTCTCAACAAAATGGTCTAAATGAAACCCCATAGCTGAGTTTGAGGCTCCCATACTGGGCGTAGCATCTGAGGCAAAAGGGCTGGCACCATTTTCAGGGGCCGGGCCTTGTAATTCCAGCTCCCTTAGTCGTAATTCGTGCTCCCTCTGCAACCTTCTATCTTCAGCCTCCCTTTCGGCAGTCAACCTTTTTTCCTCTGCCTCCCTTTCGGCCTTTTTATCTTCTGCCTCCCTTTGCTGTCGTTTTTCTTCTGCCTCCCTTTGCTGTCGTTTTTCTTCTGCCTCAATCTGCAGCCTCTTAATTTCTCTATCAGCCTCAATTTGTAACCTCTTCTCTTCAGCTACCTTTCTATCTTCCCTTTCAATATATTTATCACATTCAGTCGTTACGTATTGAATTAAAATTTGACCATCCATCCCCATCTCCTTCGCAGTGAGCACAGCAGCTGATCTAAACTTTGCTAGCTCAGCCATACTTTTTAGACAATATAATAATATATAAGCTAAATCTCTAACCAGTAAATACACTAAGTACTTCTAATTACTATAGTCTAACTAATTCTAACTAACCAGTTAACTAATTAATTATTACTGGCTGTGAAGATTCACCAACTTTTATCTGCAGGGACACTTTTACTTTTAAAGGAAATTTTACAATTTATTTCCCTACTTTTATTTCTCCCACCAGGAGATCTTAATATTACTGTTGGGCTAATTATCCCTGGACAAGACCCCAATATATGTAGTGGTATTGATGGTATTGTATGATGATGATGGTACTACATGTAAATTGTATGAGGCCAGCTGTGAAGGCTCCTGAGATAAAATGTAATTGAGAATTGTCAGAAGGCCTTTCTTGCTACCACTACGACCTCACACTTAATTTTTTTTTTTTTTATGAATGTAGCTGCGTAAAGTGTCTAGGGTTATGATGTGTACTGTGGTGTGATAGTTATAAATATACCCATAGATATTTAACAAGACTAATAAGATTAACAAGTGTTACAATACACTGAACTAACTCACGTGTGTAAAGTTTTTGATATAATTATATTACATTTATTTGTTCTGGATCAAGTTTTATTTTGACCAGAACTTGTTTTAAAAGAAGGATTTAAAATTTATAAAAATTATGCATGGAATGTTACATAATAAATGCAAAAGTGAACATATTTAAGTACTAGAATAGTTAGTTTTATTAAAATGTTCTGGTAGTCAGCTACTAAGGAGGATATTTATTGTCTGTGCTGTTGGGGTGGTCTCATCACACCTGTCTATATTGACTACATAGTGTCCAGAAAATGGTGGGAATTTTTATGGGGTATCTGCAACTAAATGGGGTTGGTGAATATCCAGCAGACCAGAGGCTCACTCATCTGGTATTTGTAGCTCTGGTGCTGAAATCAGGTGGTCCCACCTCTCCGTGCTGGCGGGCAATAATGGTGGTCTCTGTCACAAGGACTGCACAGATACACTTGTGTAAATCACCACCCGAATAGATACTTCTTCGTGGACGACAGAAACTCGCAGCTCTGCAATCAAAGTATGGGCCATGTGTCAAAATCTATTCTCTACCCACGTCTGGACACCACACTGACACAACAACCACATTATACAGACAGGTCAGATCTCTCTGACCAAACAGCACAGTTACCATGGTGGGTTTACATCCGATAGATCCTCCCAGACTATAGATTCTGAAAAATAATTATTAGTTTTCTACCCTAAAAGAGGATAGGTAATATGTTTCCTTATTCTCAACTCTTGATCGGTCTTGCATAATCCTTGCTGGTGTTTAGGTACATTGTTAGTCCCTAGACCCTGACTTGGGCGGGGGGTCTAGAGCAAAATCCCTACTTGTTTGTAAGGCTAGATTATGATATGGCAGTATCAAATCACTCGAACATGAAACAATATTCAAAATATAAAAAGAAATAATTTCAATCTTACCAGATTATGAATAATTAACACAGAAGTGCTAGCAAAACTCAGCTGAGCTGCTGGCTATAGGATGGCGTCCCTAAATTTAACTCACTGTCTTTCATATGGGAAAACACCACACTTTAAAATCTGTGTCTAACACTGAACAATTATTGAAGAATGACCCCAAATGCGCTCTGAGCGCTAATGATATGATTGTCTGTGGCCAATCACTGCCGAGGTTTATTTTTAATTTCAAATTTCCTCACTAAAGTCATTTCAGTCAAGCTTCAGTCACGTATGGATGGTTATCTGTTAGTCTGTCCGTCTCTACTTGTGTTTCTACAAAATTGTGCTCGATTTTTGACCCAACCGTTCTCTCCCCTTCAAATTTTTGTTGTAAAAAGTTATATTTAGACACAGCTTCCACCAATGTCCCTTCACTTCTATGCCAAGTAAATTTGAACACCTGCGTCCCCAAGGTCGTGTTTTTGTGTGCAAATAACGATATGTTAGATTCAATGCAGTCTGTGGCTGATGTAAACTACACTGTCTTTTGTCATTATTTTCAATATTATCTATCCGTCTGTAAAATTAAGACCATATTCGTTCACTGCTCAGAATAGGCCATCTGGCCAGCTAATTTTTATATTCCTAACATTAATATTAAGAAAAATTTACTTTTTAATTTTTGTAATTTTTTTCAGACATCTGCGTTCTTCCGCTCAAATTCAAATCAAGCGCTTGGTATCGCAAAACGTCCAATTCCGTACCTCGTGTCAATTTGGGGGACTTGAATTTTTTTTACTTTCATCCATTTTCCGCCCCCGCCCCCCCCCCACGTTCCCCCAATTGCAAGTCAATTTTATGGAGGGTGATGACCCGCGGTCTAGGCGATCATGTACATCAGCAGCCTACGCATTATGTTTTTATCCTTAAATGTTATCCTTGGAGGAATTTTACCGTTGTATCTCTGTCAATTTCACTACAGCGGAACGATCCTTAAGCCGACTCATACTTATAACCTCGTTTACAGGCCTCGGGTTTCCCCTCCTTATTTCTGTATGCGTTTATACCCTTTGCCTACAATGGCTAAGTATAGATGGTCTTAAAGATTGTCTCTCCGCTGACAGACAAATGGCTACTGAAGTAGATAATAATAAATTTAGATCACTTTACTAGAATGCAGCGTAGACAAAAGAGGCTGTTGTGACTGCTTCATAAATTATTCACCATCTTGTGATTTCATCCTTGAAATTTAAAACAAGAAAATACATGATATTGTTATTGTTCTGTTTATATAGGTCGAGTAAAACGGTAAAGGTACACGAATACCGGACACCACTACCCCAGGGGAATGAAGTCTTAAAGGCTTCACCATACTAGATTTAGCTTTTTGTTTTTTAAATGAGGTAGGACGACTTGTTCCCATTATCGCTGCCTTTGCCTTCAATAACTCAAGAGCAGCGTCAAGTACCCATGTACAGCTTACTAGGATGGGGCGTGACTCTACCAGGTTTCGATCCCGGAAACCGGTTACGATGCTGCGAGAGGAAAGCACTCTAACTGCTAGACACAGATAAGAGATTACTTTCTGATAAAGTAATGAATTGTTACTTTTGACACACGTTGTCATATGAGGTTAACGACATGTTCGCGAGTCTGTACACAAGACATCGTACATCTTATTGCCATATATTGTAATACGTGACCTTTTGCTTTACGCAACTTATTTCACTTAGAATATTTTGAAAGTACCACTCCCGAACCCGCCTGTTTGAAAATGATTGGGTCGTTTATCTAACTCCATAACAAACAGATGCGTGGGAGACCGGGAATATAACCTGACACGTTTCAGTGTTATTCCACTGTGAAGATCGCTTGCCAAGATACCATACCTTACTAGAGTGAAGCCTAGAATTCAGAATTCCTTCTTAACATACCGGACACCTTTTATTTGTGAATTCTGGACGGACTTTCATAGCTCAGGAAATCTCTTTCATATTAAATAAGGAAACCGGGACTGAGGAAACTGAAGGACCACACACGAAGTCAGAGAGGGAACTTATTAAATTAACGACACTCCAGACGCGTGTAAGAGGCCGATTCAAGTCTCTTTTATTCATCTGAGCAAAAAGTCTGTGAGCCAGGATTGGCGTAAGTTGTCATTTTACATTCTGTATTTCATTACCAACATGTGAACTAACATATATATATATATATTATATATATTGTTGTGTTAATTTTAATATGTGAAAATCGCTCGTGGATGTCCAAGTCTTTTGAGGATGGCAACCTCAGCGTATAGAATGATGATTCATGAACCACCATTGCACCGGCTGGTGATTGCTTTATTGCTAGTTTCTTAAAGAGAACTAAAAGCAAAAGGTAATCCCAAGTTCCATAAGGAGCAGGGAGGGAAAGATGAAAGAAATGATGTACATTTTCGTTATGATACTTACAATTTCAAGCAGTGTAAATGTCCATATAAACATATTCATTTTAAAACATTAATGTAAGCTTTCAAACTTTAAACCAGTGGAAATGTCTATGTGAAAATATTCATTTTTAAATTAATGGAAGTTTCAAACTTTTAAAATCAGTGTAAACATAAATGAAAACATATCCAATTTATATTGTGAACACTTTTCAATCAATGGAGATGTAAATGTAAACAGACTCTATTAACCTTTTCATTTACATGTAATGTAAAGCTAAAGCTACGCTATTTAAAAGTTTTATCTCGAGGGATTAAATGTAATTCTTATCGAGGGTAAATTCTGAGATAAATGGGATGGTAGAATGGGAAGATAGGGGCCCATAACCACAGGTTGGAAAACGCAATACTCAGAAGAGCGTTTCGTTTCTGTTCTTTACCACAGTTATTGCTGGTACCAGCAGAAAGTACTATCTCTGGAACCAAGTGAAGGTAGAAGTAGAATGACGTTGTGCGAGACGCCATCAAAAGAGGGTCTTATAGACAGACGCAGGACCAGCTTGGCCGTTACTCCTTGACGTTCTAGGTACGTGCGGCGCCTTTAACCTTAACCAGAGACGAGCGAGAGCAGTGTAAACAGAACCCATCAGCGAGAGCAGAAACTACTGTTGGCATCTAAGTGAAAAACATACGCTGCCAAAGTGAACTTTTTCTCCATCATCTCTACTATAAATCAGTGATGAAACTTTTCATCTAAACTATTCAATCTATTTTCAAACTGTTAAAACCTAAAGTGATTATTAAATTGTGTTATTTGTAATGTTACAAATTTAACTTCGATTTAATCATTTTAAAGTTACTGCATGTTTGTCTCAGTTAATTTACTACACACACTCTAAACTGAGCTATACCAGAATAATAAGAATTCCACTCAGTAAATCAGGGGTGGGGGCTTGAACAAGCTGAAATTAATAAGTGCTTAATTCCGTTACAAAAGTTGTCGGCAGAATCTAGAATTAACGTGCTCAGCCAAAGCAGCATTGTTTTCACTTATCTAGATATCATGTGAAGACTCCATTTATAATAGAAGTGTCATTACCCTTCTATCTACATATCTGCCAAGAGTAATCTTGTGCGAAGGTAGATACCTTTGAAGCCCATATTAGATACTCTTGAGTTTTGGCCACTGTTGGACCACTACTGCAAAGCAGGGGAGGGAATACCGTCACATATCTATCTATCTATCTATCTATCTATCTATCTATCTATCTATCTATCTATCTATCTATCTATCTATCTATCTATCTATCTATCTATCTATCTATCTATCTATCTATCTATCTATCTATCTATCTATCTATCTATCTATCTATCTATCTGTCTATCCATCTATCTATCTATCTATCTATCTATCTATCTATCTATCTATCTATCTATCTATCTATCTATCTATCTATCTATCTATCTATCTATCTATCTATCTATCTATCTATCTGTCTGTCTGTCTGTCTGTCTGTCTGTCTGTCTGTCTGTCTGTCTGTCTATCTATCTATCTATCTATTTATTTGTCTGTCTGTCTACTTTCTGACTCTCTCTCTTTCGCTTCTCCCTCTATCTCATTCCGGAAAAAAACACGTTTGTTACAATCCTCCATTCCTTCACTCCTTCAATTTACATTTGACAAAATGTTAATTTCCCTCAGGTGTTGATGACGTCTGCAACAGAAACCATTACTTCTATGCCGTTTTAACGGGCACTCCAAGTGAAATCAGGTGAGTTCCTGGCGTGGGCACAGTTTTGATTGCCTCTTCTTGAATGTCTCATATGTTTTTGTTTTTATTCGCACGCTTTTCCGGACTTTATAATTAATAGCCCACTATTGATTTTTATAAATGATTTTAAAAAATGCAGCAGGTTCTGAGGTTTGGTACCACGCAGGCGTCTCTGTTTCTCATTATAGTTGAGTAACTGTCTCCCACGTCGATTATTGCAAGTGTATCGGATTGAAGAAAATCAGAACTAAAATCATATCTTGAACAATGACTTGGCAGAGCGATCCAGACCTGATTGTTACACTCAACGTAGCTCTAGAGTTACATGAAAGCAAGACAATACTGGCTAGAGGCAATCAGATATTGTTACAAGTAATTTGGAATACCGGTGAGTGAGCAATGGCGTGTAAAACTTCAAAAGTAGTAGTATAGTTATCATGAGATTCAGGATAGACGAGAAGCTGGGTAACATTCAGTATAGTATAGATGGAACCAGGGAACATCCAGTAGGTTACAAATGGAGTCAATGAAACATGCAGAAGATTACAGATGGAGCCAATGAAACGTCCAGTAGATTATAAGAGCCAATGAAACGTCCAGTAGATTATAAGAGTCAATGAAACATCCAGTAGATTATAGGAGCCAATGAAACGCCCTGTAGATTACAAATGCAGCCAATGAAACATGCAGTAGATGATAGATGCAACAAATGAAACATCTAGTAGACTATGGATCGAACAAGAGAAACATTCACTAGACTACAATTGGAACCAGAGAAATAATCCATAGTCTAGAAAAGAAGAAAAAAATACACTGGTTGTAGACAATTGAAAGATCAACGCTTATCATCCAGCAGACCAGAAGAGGTAGCAGAAAAACGCTTAGCAGACGAGAGTGGAGAAGAGTGAAGCATGCCTCAACAATGACAACAGACAAACTCAGAAGCATCAAGAAGACGCCATCCATTATCTTTTAGCTTTATGTGGAGCACAGCCGCTCAACAAATACATGCTAAGTCTTCGTGCCTTGTGTCCTCTATTCAAGGTCTGTCCATGTCTTCTTTTTCCTGTTCATGTCTATGTCTATTTGTCTTTTTCCGTGTGTATTTTATTCTCCCTCTATTTCTCCTACGTCCGATTGACAGATTGGTTAGAACGCTGCTCTCTCATAGTAAGGGTGCCGGGTTAGATTCCCGGTATTGACACGTTCCAGTCTACCCAGCTGCAAATGGGTACCTGACTTTACTCTTGAGTTAGTGAAGGAAAAGGCAGCGAGGAAGTTAACTGGTCACCCCTCCTCTCGATGCTAGACCTAGTATAGTGAAGTCTCTAACGCTTCACTCCACTACAGCAGTATCAACGATGGACTACCTGTACCGTTATCTATTTCTCGTAGCCTGTGGATCCCAGAATAAAGACTGCTCTGTAATGCTATCAACTTATGTTCTCATCGTGATGCGTGAAGCCAATGTCTTCACATTTTGATTCACTGGTATTTGTCGGGGGGGGGGGGGGGGGGGGGGGGGGGGGGGTTCATTAACCTAGAATTAGAGAATTTTTAACAAATGTGCCAGGTTGCATTTTTTAAGGATATGCCCTCTTTTCAATTCATTGCCAAATTTGCCGTTCTCTTGTTCTTAATTACTTACTGGTTCCTCTTCTATCGCGAGGTGTAGAGGTTTGACAGAGGCAGCGCCATACTATCCTATCAGCTGTCTTCCTTCTGGCTTGGTTCCATTCTAGTCCTCGGTCCTTCAGAGATTGTCTAATGTTGTTGTCCCAGCGGACTCTGGGTCGTCATGGAGGTCTGGATCCCTGGCTCTTAGCCTCCAATACCTACCGTGGCAGCCGATCCTCTCCCAGTCTGTAGACATTGCCAAACTATCTTAGTTGGAATTGTTCTACTTGGGTCTGCAGGGGTTGTGTTTTTTTTTTAAATTGATGATGATGACTCATCGGGATTTATTCTTACATTATTTCTAAACCATCTTTTATATTGTTTTTCGGTACACTCCTTTACTCGTGATGTTCCAGCAATATCATATGTGTTGTAACTTCGTGTTTGGTATTTTCGCTCTCTATCGCATCAGATTCTTGTCTGTCATCAAAGCTTTATGTGTGTCCCGATTGTAGGAGTGCTCCCAGTGGCTCCATGGGTCTCTGAGCAGACAAATGAAAGACTACTCCCTCACGCATGTCGTAAGAGGCGACTAATGTAAGGTTGTACATGTGGCTGGCAATCTCATTATGTAAAAGACGTTACTACAGACAGTACTGCTGCAACAGAACATGACTGCTTTAGTCCAGGCTTCCTGGGGACAAGCAGCAGTTATGGCTCCATGCTGGAGAGGCAGTGAACAGAGAGGCAGTGAACAGAGAGGCAGTGAACAGAGAGGCAGTGAACAGAGAGGCAGTGAACAGAGAGGCAGTGAACAGAGAGGCAGTGAACAGAGAGTGAGTGTAGGAATAACTCACTGTCACAGATGTTACGTCTTGCTGACTACATCTCCTGCCAAACCGTGTTGATACACAATTTCTCTTGTTATCAGAGAAGTTTAGTTATAAGAAGTGGATAGTGTTAATAAACTTTGACAACAGGAAAGATTGAAGGAAAAAGAAACAGGTGATGACAAAGAGAGAGAAGATTTTGGCCAGTTTGACATAGTAACATTGAAAGACTTCAATTAAAGAATTGAGGGTCAAGGTTGGGTGCGGCAGAAAGTTGTTGAGAGACATGATCATCGACACTAGCTGACATGAGACTTAAGAAGAAGAACATTTAACCTAACTGGCTTGACATCTTTTTTTGTGCTGCTGTTATAATTATTTTATTCTTTTCGCGACTTATTCGTTTGTTGCAGTAAAACAATTAATTTTAAACAATATTAAGCAAATAATGAAAGACCACATGATAGTTTTCTATTGTATATCAATTAACAAATAAATAAAGGCACTCGTTGGACATAAAGGAGAACTCCAGACAACAGAAAAGAGATATAAATGATTGAGTCTTTAAATTGTCTGGGTCGTTCACGAGTCCTAATACCATAGTTTTGTGCGTGTCGTGAGAATGACCTCAGCCAATGATGCACTTTTTTTTTCTCCTTCTTCTTCAAGTACCGTGCATCGTGGCGTAGGAGATCATGTCTCTCCACAACTTCCTGTCTCCAGTACAATTTATCAATTCTGCTGTTGACTTCTTTCCACTACTTTTTCAGGGGTGCAAAATTCGATGTGCGCCCTTTCACTATTTATTTTCACAGCAAGGCGACGGCGCCGATTGGATGGACCTAGGTTCGATTCCCGGTAAATCTATCACTTAAATCTCTTTCCTGTTATCTTGTGTACTTCTTTATGTACAACGAGTGCCTTTTAATTTCCTTTATTTGTTCACTTATTTATTAATTACTCACAGGACTCAGGTTTCCTCCATTATTTGTATCAATTAACGAATATTTTTTAAAATCTCATTGCATCTTATTCAGAACTCTCACGGAACTCAAGTGCAACATAAACGGGCCAGAGGAACCTAAGTGCCCGTATGGATCTGTGTGTCTTCCCGACGGAAATGCTACTGGCACGTGCTGTTACGGTAAAGGGCAGCCACCCCCAGACGTTGACATCGTCAAGAACAACGATACCGTGTGCCCGGACAAATGCGGAGGGTGTGGCCCGGATTCTGTTTGTCAGCAGACGGTTTTGCTCTGTCTATATCCGCCATGTCCAACAGGCTACCGCTGTGTTGAAAGAGAAAGGGAATGTCCAGTTCTTCCAGCCTTTATTCCAGATTATTGCGCCGACTTGAAAGAAAAGTCACAATGCTCTACTGATAAGGACTGTCCAGGCAAGCTGTTGTGCTGCTCTGATCAGTGTTCCATTAGGCGATGTTCGATGGGGTTTCCCCATTTAGTCAATTTGAAGCCTTGACTCTCTTATTGGAGGCAATTAAAGGATTTCTTCTTCTTCATTAATTAATATGGCACAGTTTACCATGTCTCTCCCAAACTTCCTACTTCCGTCCCGTGCTTTTTATCAATTTCGTTGTTGATTTCTTTCCATGTGCGTATTTGCCAAGATGTCAAACTGTCCAGTTTGTTCTCTCTTCATCGCGCCCCATCTGTTATTCCTTCAATTTTTTTCCTGTTATCACAATATATTCCACTTTGGAATGTGCAAAGAGAGTGGATTGCCTCAATGTAATATGAATAGTTATCTTCACTTGCGCACTGGCTACTTTCAGAACTTCATAATTACTCTTTTTTAGCTGTCCGTAGTATACTTAACGTTCTCATGTAAAACGGCATCTCAGTGGCCTTCAGAGATTTTCCTGCTAGTCTACTAATTGTCCTTGACTCGCTTCCGTGCATTAGGATTGGCTCCATAAAACACTGAAGAAATCTGTTTCTTACACTTCAACTGACAGAGATTTGTTGTATAAAATCAAAGCACGTATCTATTAAAATCAATCCAAGGGATATAACCAACATTTTCCTTGTGCTCCTTACAGAGTATGTAGCCACCACTGTAGTTAGTCCCCTTATAGGAAGCCTTCACCAGGCATTCACTTGTTCTTGTAGTGATGGTTTCTGTAGCTATTTGTTGTACATGATGAGGTCACCAGCCCAGTGCAGATCTTCATATGTCAACTAGTACAAGATTCCAGAGGGTGCAGTGGTCATGTTCTTCCCTTGTCTCTTCAGAGACGCCGGGCAAATTCTCGGATCATCAAAAACATATATCCAATTAAAATCATTCCAATGGACACTATCAAAGCATCAGTTCAACCAGAATCAAGTCATCTGCAAATTAAAAACAAATAACTTGTAAAATTCAGTTACATATTCATCTACGAAGAAATAAATGTAATACACGAATTGCTGTTCTGCATTTCGTGGAAAATAACGCCTCTGATCTCTCACTTACGTGTTGCGGGGAATGGAGACAAAATTATTATATTTCCGCGGCAGGGTTTCTGAATGTAAACTGTAGTAAACTGTAATCACCCCATAGTTAGTATTTTTAAAATTACGTTGGCACCTCTACAAGTAACCTTCTAATGAAAACTTGCTAGAAAATCATTAAATAAAAGAATTATTCCATGAATGTAGTGTTGGTTATCCATTCAGCACACAGTGATGCAAGTATTTTGTAGCAGGTTGTGTAGTGTTGGTTATCCGTTCCGATAACACGAGATTGTGAGTTTTCAGTTGCTATTCTGTTTGTTATCAGTGATGCACGCAAGTATGTGAGCTTGTAGTTGCTTTTGTTGTGTTTGTAATGCATGCCTCACACGCAGGTCCAGATTTAGATATGGTGAGGTCCTAATCTATAGTAAGCTGTAGAGCAGGGCCGGCTCTACCGACGGTGCAACACGTGCATTTGCACGGGGCGGCGAGCATTGGGGGACGGCAAAAAATCTTTTTACTTATTTTTACAATCCCGCCAAAATATTCCGCCTGTGAGCCGCGCTGGTGTAATGGTTACCACACTGCGCTAGCGATCAGGTGTTCAAGGTTCAAACCCGGGCGCGGGCATTTGTAGGAGTGTCATCGACCAGGATTTTGACTGAATAACCTGAACGGCTCCTGAAATAAACCCTCTGTGGATGGTGTCACGGAGTGTTCGAAGGTTTCGTCTAGATTATTTTAAAATTCCTTACTTTTCTATTCCTTCACATTTTGTCTGTTTTCTCTACGAAATATTTGCACCTGCGGTCTGTTCTTTAGCTGTTTTTCAAGTCTTCACTAATAGTTCTGCCATACGATCCTAATGCTATCTTCTCCTACAAAGGCCCTAAAAGGTATTTCTTTAGGGACGTCAGTACAATTTATTCGCTTGGTCGAAACCACAGTGGTTCCCAGAGGATTATATTTCCGTGTTCAGTGGTCAACTGAAGACCGCCACGATAAATCTTCCGGCATGGCTGAACGAGAGAAGGGAATTAATTAACTTGGCGTGGGAATCAGGAGTTTATTTTTGTATCGACCGTTCTATGTTGGCGGCTCGAATGTTTCAGTTGTTTTCGAGTGTGCATTCAAGGAAGTTAATTTTGCTCAGTGTTAGTATGCTATGTTCTTCTTCTTCTTTGATCCTTAGCCGCCGACCGTCAAAGCAGTCAGTGGCCATCACGCCTAGTGGCGTCTTGTAGGGCAACAACAAATTGATTCCACTTTGCTCGGTCGGTGGCCATCCTTCGTACAGTGCCAACTCTGGATCATTCTTTGCATCTCAGCCTCCACAGTCCTCCGCCAGGTTGTTTTTGGTCGGCCTCTCTTTCGTTTTCCTTCAGGGGTCCAAAGCATAGCTGTTCTTGTGATGGCATCGGGGTCTCTTCTGAGGACATGACCAACACAGCTCCAGCGTCTGCCAGCTATGATGATGTGCATGTCCTCTTGCTTGCTACGAGTAAGCAGATCTTGGTTAGTGATGGTATTTGGATAAAAGATTCGGTGAATTTTTCTTAGGCATGTTGTGTGAAAAGAGGACAATTTCGACATTTCCTTCTCTGTAACTCTCCAGCATTCTGCACCATAGAGAAGCACAGAAAGCACACAGCTCTGATATAATCTTAATTTTGTGCTTGTGCTGTATTGGGAGGACTTCCAGATGTTGTTTAGGCTAAAGAAGGCTGTTCTTGCCTTATTCATTCTGATGTTGATGTCTTTGCCTGCCCCGCCGTCTGGTGTTACTATGCATCCTAGGTATGTGAAGGTATCTGTCTGTACCAATTGCTGATTCCTTACTGATATGGGCTCAGGGTTGCTCACATTGAGCGTCATGACCTCAGACTTCTTTAAATTGATATTCAAGCCCACCTGCTGGCTAAACTTATTAAGTCTATCCGTTTTTTTCCTGGATGTGTTGATGTGAATGTGCTAGTAGTGCAATGTCATCTGCATATTCCAGATCTTCCAATGTAGAAAATGTTGTCCATCTTATTCCTCTTGGACTGCCCTCTGTTGTCTGGCGCATCACCCAGTCTATGACTGTTAAAAATAGAGTGGTTGATAAGGGGCATCCCTGTCGTACTCCTGTCTTCACCTCAAAGGTTAGGTTGCTCTGCCCAACACTACACGTAAAGTTGGCACAGAGGCTTTTTATGATTGACACTATGCAGCTTGGAATTCCATAAGCCCTCAGTATTTTCCATAAACTGTCCCTATGTATGCTGTCGAAAGCCTTTTCAATATCAACAAAATTAATGTAAAGCTGTCTTTGCCATTCTGAGCACTGCTCTATAATGTTCCTGAGAGTGAATATATGATCTACACATCTCCTGTTATTTCTAAATCCTGCTTGTTCTTTCCTCAGTTTGTGGTCTACTGCCTTTGAAATTCTCTGTATAATTATCCTGCCTAGTATTTTGCTGGGAACTGAGAGAAGAATGATTCCTCTCCAATTATTGCAGTCTGCAAGATCTCCCTTCTTGGGCAATTTGACAATTATTCCTTTGTTCCACTCTGATGGTGTTGTCCCCGTTTTCCAGACTTGTGCAAATAGTGGTTCAATAGTTCTGCTGCTAGCTCTTGGTCTGTCTTAAATAGCTCTGCATTTAAGTTATCATGGCCCGGAGCTTTGCCGTTCTTTAACCCTTTGATTGCTGTGATGATTTCTTCTTTGCGTGGAATGTCTGTAGATCGTTTTCAGCTTCAGGAACATTCAGTTGTGTCTCTGGTGGTTCCTTGTTCAGAGTTTCTCTGAAGTGCTCTGCCCATCTTGTTTCCTGTCCCTCTGCTGTCGTGATGAGATTACCTTGCTTATCTCTTACTAATGTAATATTGTTTGCACCTCGTTTTCCGCTGATGAATTTAGTTATTTTGTATACTGTGCTTTGTTCATTTCTCAGTGCTGCCTCCTCTGCCTGTCTTGCAAGATCGTCTAGGAAATTCCTTTTGTTGGCTCGGGTTTGGCGTTTAACTTCCTTGTCCAGCTGACTGTACTGTTCGCTATATAGTTGCTTTAACCTGGGGGGACTTCGCTTCTGTTTTCTTTCTTTTCATTTCCTTTCTCATTGTTATGGTGTTTAATGTTTCTGGTGTTATCCAGTCTTGCTTCTTCCTTTCCTGGAATCCCAAGCATGATTTGCTGCTTTCTTTGTATATTGTTGAAATGGTGTTGAAATTCTGGTCTATATCATCAGTCAATGTCTTTTCCTGACTTTTGGCAAATTGATATCGTTTCTTTATGTCGGCCGCAAAAGCTTTTCTGGTAAGGGAGTCCTTCAATTTGCTGATGTCAAACCTTTTATGTGTAGTTACAGTTGGTGCAGCCCTTCTTAGTTTCACTTTCAGTTTTGCTACTACTAAATGGTGATCACTTCCCACATCTGCACCTCTTCTTACCTTCACATCTTGTAATGCATGTCTCCATCTACCGTTAACCATGATGTGGTCTATCTGGTTTCTGTCCCGACCATTTGGTGATTCCCATGTTAATTTGTGAATTTCTTTATGTGGGAAGAGTGTTCCTCCAATGACCAGGTTGTTAATGCTACAGAAACTTATTAGTTTATCCCCATTTTCGTTTGCTGTTCCGCTGCCGCATTTCCCCATTGTTCTTTCATTATATGTATTGTGTGTGTACCAACTTTCGCATTGAGGTCTCCCATTACTATAACAAGATCATATCTAGGTGTGTCTTCCATTTCTTTCTGCAGTTGTTGATAGAATTCATCCTTGACCTCCTCATCGATATCATTCGTTGGTGCGTAGCATTGTATTATTGTAGTGTTGGTGAATCTCCCTCTCAATCTTAATCTTATCAGTCTGTTGTTGATGGGTTTCCATTCCAGTAATGTCCTTTCTATTCCTTTCTGTAGAATAATGGCTACGCCTTCATTGTGCTGTCCATCCTCTCTTCCAGAGTAAAGTACTGTTTCTCCTGTTGCTGTTTTAACTTTTCCTGCCCCTGTCCATCTGCTCTCGCTTATCCCTAGAATGTGTAACCTATAGTTTCTCATTTCTGCCTTGACCTGTCTTAGTTTACCTGTCTCGTACATTGTCCTGACATTCCAAAAACCTATTCTTGTATCCTGTTTTGCCGTCAGGACATCCGTTTTCATGTCAGTGGCTTCCTTTCGGCTTTCACCACTGACAGTCATACGAGCCACAGACTCCGAATGTCCATCCCGCAGCAAAGTTTGTTCATTTATTGTTGTTTCCGTAACTTCATTGTTATTTTTACACAGACAGGGGTGTCAGCCCTATGCTAAAAACCCCAACCTGGAGGACCAGGGTACCAGCTTTTGTCTGACCCCTACCCACACAGACCAGTCCAGCTTGGTTGAACCTACCAGGAGTAAAATTCCCACTGGCATAGCTCTGGGGATTGTCAGGGTACGCAAGCTGCCATACCGCTACAAGGTATAGGTACCATTGATGGCAGAGTATGCTATGTGTTACAGTGATAAATAAGTTTTTAAAAAGTTTTATGGAAATTAGTACAGTGCTTCAGCCTCCATTCATTACTAAATAATACATCTTATTGTAGGGTTTATTAAAACAGTTTTAATATGTATATAATGTCCGATAAAAGAAAAAAAAAACTATCAGGTGCAGAATATCGGAAACGGAAACTGGAAAAAGAACGCGATATTCAAAAACAAAGCGTGGCTTTACATAAATATCTAAAAACTGAAACAGCTGATGTAGGACAGAAGAAAATAAGCAAATGTACCGAAACAAATGATTCTGAGCTCATGGCAAGTACTTCTAACTCGGACCCCAGTAACGTAGATATTACTTACAATGTCGAAAATGAGACTGATTTGACCGTTTCCAATTCCAGAGATTTAAGTGATGAACTTGAGAGGTACACTGATCCGGCAAGATGGAATCCTTCTTTAAGCGATACCGAAAGACTGGAAATCGTAAAAAAAAAGGCCTGGCAGAGAGACCAAAAAATGAGTTCGTTTTTCCGCGCAGCTCTAATGGTCGGAAATTTTCACTAAATTTTTACACTAGGGAGCTAAGTAATGGAGAACATATTAATCGATCATGGTTAGTATATTTAAAAAAAAGATTCTGTATTTTGTTTCTGCTGTAAGTTGTTTTCCTGTAATAAAATGTCACTCACTACTGATGGCTATAATGATTGGGGTCATTTGTATGTGTATCTTAATAAACACGAAAAATCTAAAAACCACTTGGAGTCCCATACAAATGGCTTAAATCAGTACAGACAATTGATTCAATGCAACAAAAGTTATTAAATTCTGAAGTTCGACACTGGAGGAGCATAATAGAACACGTAATTACTATTGTCCAGTTCTTGAGCCAACAATGCTTGCCATTTCGTGGAACATCTGATAAATTATATGACCCTAACAATGGAAATTATTTAAAGCTTGTTGAACTGATTGCCAGATTTGATAGTGCTATGTGTGAACATTTAATGAGAGTAGCTCGTGGATCGACCCAACATTACCTTGGGAAAAACATTCAAAATGAATTGATTGCTCTTCTCTCTGGAACCATAAAAAACGAAATATGGTGGAGAAAGCTAAATATTATAGCATAGTGGCAGACTGTACTACCGATGTAAGTCACATTGAACAATTAACACTAATTGTAAGATTTGTTAATACGAATCCGGATGATATCAACATTCATGAGCATTTTCTTGGTTTCATTGCTGTAGAAGCCACTACAAGCTCAGCGTTAAACGAATGAATTCTAAGAAAATTATCAGACATGGAAATTCCAATCGCAAACATGCGTGGCCAAATGGATCAAATATGAAAGGAAAACATTCAGGAGTTCAACAACGTATTAGGGACTTGAACCCGAGAGCTTTTTATATCCCTTGCTGTTCTCATTCTCTCAACCTGGTGGTCAATGATGACGCGATGTCATCTAGAGAAGGGGTTTTATTTTTTGAAACGGTTCAGAAATTGTATGTGTTTTTCTCAGCGTCAACACTGCGTTTGGGGAATCCTTAAGAAACATATTACAACTCTAACGCCCAAGCCACTAAGTACAACTCGCTGGGAATCTAGAATCAAGGCCATTCGTCCTTTAAGATATTATATTGAGGAGTTTTATGATGCATTGATAGAAATTGCTGATGACGAGTCAGAAGACAAAATGGCGAGACATGAAGCTGAAACCCTTGCCCCAAAATTGGAAAAACCTAGGGGACTTGCCATGATTTCAATTGAACATGAAATACCAGGGAAAATACAACCGCCAATTGAAGTTCGGTCAAAAATTAGACTACGCAGACCTTATTTCTGCTTTTGCAAATATGAATGCAAGGAAAGTGTCTTTTTAACCAGTACATACTTAAAACAATATAAATTCAAATAATGTGAAAATAGTGCTAAATACTATAACATGTACATACTATAGTTAAGTGTTTGTGACTCAACAGTTCATCGTTCCACATGAGAAGAGCATCCCCTATATGTAAGTAATGTAACTACATTTATTTCATATAATTGTCTCTAATAAAGTCAATGGTTTATTTTATGACTGTACACTATTTTCATCAATATATTATTATTAATTGTACTATTTAAAATTATTGGTCTAATGGTCATGAAATTAATGTTGAAGCTTGTTTAACATAATGGTTTTTAAAATTTCAAACGTTAATTTGAGGTTTGGCTGGGGCGGCAAGGTATGGTATTGCACGGGGCGGCAAAATTCCAAGGGCCGGCCCTGCTGTAGAGCCCTTTTTTGGCAATTGGTAAGAGAGAATAAGGCCGTGCAATAACTGAACTTGGCAAAAAAGGCCTCTTCAGTATGTAAGGCCCTAAGCTGTAGCTTATTTAGCTTATGGCTAAATCCGGCCCTGCTCACACGATGATTTGAGTTTTTGAGGTTGCTTTTGTTTTGTTTGCTATCAGTCGCGCACACTATGATACGAGTTTGTGGTGTAGTTAAAGGCTAGCTGTCACTGGAGATACACGGCAGCTGAGATGGCAGCTTATCTGATCTGAATGAGATCCAAAGAAAATATTCCAGAAATATTTGAATAAAATGCGATCTAAACTTCATTACTTCTTATTTATCTATCGCGTGGGCCGATAAGCCGCACGGGCTGATTGATTTTTTTTTTTTTTTTTTTTTTTTTTTAATCCGGTTTACGTTCTGATGTGCTTTTAGTGTTTCACGACAATAGATCGTTGGTTCATCTTCCCCTGGATCATTTTCTAATCCTGATAGTTTCCGTTGTGAGATTATGTGTCTATGCTGCTGGCTGATCCGGGATTCGCGCTCACAAGTTTTCCAAACCACGTTTTCTGTGCTTTTGAATATATTACTCAGTTTCGATAATGGCCGTGATCTTTTCGTTTGTAACTGGGTCTTTTCGATGATAAATTTTAACATCCGCTTCTCTCAGACATTTTAGTTCACACATGATAATGTTTCTTTCGTGTTCTTTGATTAATATCCAGGTACGGTTTTGACAGGACAACGTTATTATAAATAGTGGACTAATAATTCAAGTGATATTACATTTACTGCTAATAAAGTGGCTGTAGAGAACCAGATTAATATCAGTGGAACGAGGTGGGAGTTAAAGACGTTTGTGTGACAAGAGGTTTTTGGTTCTATATGTGTTAAGAACCAAATTTATAATTCTATTTTAATGCCTATGATTGCTCTCATTTTTTTTTTCGTTCTTTGATCAAATGACTGTAAAGATATAACTTGTAAAGATGTTACTTGATATAACGAACACAAATGATGAATCTGAAATTGTATATAGATTCTTCAACGATATTGTTTGCAACTGTGGCCGTGTAGAGGAGGGGTTGTTGTGTAACCGGTACCAAGAAAGTTGGTAGTTGTCACATATGTAAATAGTGCAGCAGTGACCGTCCACTTCCCCCCCCCCCATCTAGGGTTATATTTGTTTGCTACATTAACGCCTGATTCGCTATCGTAATTAACACGCGAGCCGTCTGGCAATTAAGCACGGTGGAACAGAGCGAAGGCGCAGCACGGCGTAATCGTTCTTTGATCATGGAAACACGCGGGCAGAGGCCAGGAGTTAACAGTTTCTTTGAAGAATCAAGGGCGATAATTCTGAGACGTACCTTGGATTGTTACATTCATTTTTTCAGGGGAATTAACTTGCGTAGCTGATATGCGGCAGGCGGGGAGAATGAAAGACAAGCCAGAGGTTGTCGGTCGGCAGAGGTGAAGAAAAAACCTTTCATTCAGGAATCGAACCGTAGATGTGCCCGGCCCTGGCCGTAGGTGCGACTTTCGCATTAAGGAGCAAAATGTTGTTGTTGTTTTCGTCTACTAGGTTGCTGTAATACCCTGTTCAACCTGAAAGTTGGTTATAATTGGGGTATATTGAGTGTTTACTTTCTTCAGTGCTAGCCTGTTGTTAGTCCTGAAAAGGACTGGTCCTAAAAAGGACCACTAGCTGACTGTCTGGATACCTCTTCGTTGCTTGTCAGGTTATGGTGTCGTGGCGTGCTCATGGTATTCGTTTCCTGCCTTACGGGTTATAAACGGTTTATATTGGGGGATAAAGCGTGTTAACTTCTTCGCTGGTATCGCGTTCCTTGCCCTGGAGATGACTGGTCCTGAAAAGGACCACTAGCTGCCTGTTTGGTCCTTACTCGTTGTTGTCTGTTTCGATGTTTGTTTGTCTATGGCTGCCTTTATTATATTAGGTAGGCGATCCGTCACGGCTGCTTTTGCTCTTTCTTGATTGTTTATTAGTTGCTGTACGATTTCGGTTCTCATTTTGTCTTTTGTTTCTTTGTTGGAGTGTTTCTTTCCAACTGTAAAAGAACGGCATCTATGGATATATACCTCGTCTCCCCAGAAGTAATTATCAGTTGCTCAGAGAATTTTCTGAAATAACTAGTTCGATATCCTAAGAGTTTTTCGTACAAAGTGAATGCTTAAATTCGTGGAGTTGTTTCCATCTTTCTCTGTTTGCGGTAATTTATATACTAGCCGTTCAGTGATTTAGTATGTTAAAAGTTTTTCATTATATTTCACTGGGATTTTCTGTGTTAAATTGAATAGCGTATTAAATAACATACAGCTAAATTTCTCCAGCTGTAAAGTAAATTTAATTACTCGCTACTCCCTAGAAAGAGATGCTATAATTGACTAGTACATACATTAAATAACTGGCAACTGACGGTATATATTATTTACTTATATCCATTTTGTGTAATTTTATAAATGACTAGTGTTCATATCACGCGTTAAAAACGATAGGATAAGCTAGACATTTGTGGTTTATAATCTAATTTAATAACGTAGTGGTTAAAGAGGTCTTACCTTAACACGCTGGATGTGGTAAAAATTAATATGACACTGAACAGTCTTATTACTTATTAGTGTTTATTTCCACGGAATGCCTGCGACAACTATTGGGTAAGCGAATATGAATGTGGCCACAGTATGAAGGATTGAATGAACTTTAGAGAGTAACATAATTTTCTGTTGTTACCACTATCATACAAATCTTTTTTTTTTTTTGTTCTCATTAACCGAAGTATTTACGGGATAGATTAATTAGGGACTTGTCCTTTGTTTTCTTTACTGACTATTCCATACACTTATTGTTAACTTTTGATCTGTTGGGATCTTCTTCTCTTTTCCTTTACCAGAGGGGAGAACATATTTGATTAATTTTTCATTTGTGTCTGTAAACCATGATCTATTGATGTATATGTTTTTTTTGTAAAGTTCTAGTGATAAATAAACTTAATAAACCTTGTTATTGTGTTGGTCAGCCCTACCTTATCTGTTATCCATAGTTGTTTTTCACGTTTGTGCGTATTTGTCACAGAATTGTGTGCATGTGGGGGCAGTGTAACTTGTATTTTGTACAAGGAGAGAAAGTGCGTCCGATTTAAGTATAGTCGTACAGATAGGCTGGATTAGAGAAATTACTTAATCCAGAGACTGTCCTTTCTCTTACATTATCACCTCGTGAGAAAAACTATTTCTTACACCTTACTCTCACATAGTTATCACTATCACCTCTGCTCAGACAGGACTATAAACATCTATTACCTATCTGATAAAAATTTACGACAGTAGTCTCCGGTTTATGTGTATTTGTTAGGTCTCTTCACGTGTTACTGGTACTCAAAATGAGAATTTTGATTTTGTACCAGTGTAATTTGTAAAGGGATAAGCCCGTGTGCTTGTAATGGAGGGAATAGGGGTATGTCTTTCGAAATATCTCTTTTGAATAGCGTCAAAAGGAACTTACGTGTTCTTTCTATCTTTAGTGGAGTCTTTCTGTTCTGTACTAGCTAACCGCTAGAGATGATGATTCCAGAAAAGCATATAAAACCCAGGATCCTTTGGACTTCTCATGTATGTAGAGATTTCAAGCCACGTGATCATCATAGTCAACATAAATTCAACATTGCAACCATTTTTCAAAACAGTAGTTTGATTTGACAAGTCCGATCATTTATATAAAATGTTTATTCAACAGATGGTATCTTGAATCAGTACTAATTGTTTATGTCTGTTCACAAATTCTCTCAATTTCCTTTCAAAGCGTTTCATTTTCATTTCATATCATGTAGAATCTGGTAGGGCATACTGCTGCTTTGCTTACTATGTCGTTAATTGGCATGTCTAAATTCTCTGAAAACCTAACTATAAAATAAAAGTTCAATCGAGAATACTAACTAGTTCGAATTTTTACTTACGGTGCAATCTCTACCAAAATTTGAGAGACCGCATAACAATATATGTAGCAGAGGCTATCCCAGGTTAGATAGATTCTCTGGTCGGTGATACAATCCGTCATACATCAATCCATGTACTCATCTGGTACTAAGGCTTGCCGGATGTTATCATTTTTAATTGGATGGTAGACCGGAAACTAACTCATGATTGGTCTTGGGGTCTAACAGTCAGTTAATTTAATCTAACAACTAACTAACTACAAAATCTCTCTACCAAATTTATTATTAAGTGACGTTGACCAATCATACTTCTAGCTTAAGGACCTTCCGGTCTAACTTGTATGAAAATCCACACAAGATTTAATGACATCATGGACGCATGAGTGTGACGACTTGCCCAATCTTCTCTTCTTTATTTTTAATTACGAGACGCCATTTTTTTATCATCTTCAGTGCATGATCGAGAAGCCCGTAAAGTCACGGGAAATTTCACTTGCGGATATTCTCCTAGCGTTCAGTGATTTTCTCCTAGCGTCTAATACTATTTTTAGATACGACGTCATTGTTGACCCCTGACCTCGGTAGCTAGAAACCTGTTTTAATTTAGGACCGACTGCTTAAACTTAGATAGGACCAGTTTATGCCACTTTAGGAAACCCCCACGTGACTTTTAACGTTATTGATTGGAGCGTCTATATGATGCTAAGGTCACATGATGCACGCTTCGGATCACGTGCCCCAAGCGGAAATGACCCGCTAAAAGTGCGGCAAACCCAGCCATTTTTTCACTTGCCCAGGAAACCTTGAGACAGCTAGACCTAATCCAGATATCGGCGAATTCACGCATTAAATGCATTGAAGCCACGTGTCTAAATTGTGATTATGGTCCATCTCTGAGTAGGTAAGTGAAAATCTCGCTAGAAAATAGTATTGTGATGAAATGTGTAGTACCTTATAAAATCGACGCAAAATTGGTATAACTGCGTTTACTTTATGCATATTTTTGTTTTACGATCACATCCAGCCACATGTGATCGGGTGTATTTTATGATCCCACGGGATATGTACAACATGTGCATAATAATGTTAACGGGAATATATATATATTCATTTCTATATTAATTCATTTTCGACCGACGCTTAGACTAGCGGGAATGAATAGTAACAATAATGTTGACAGACCGTGACATATATTCATTATAAATTACATGACGATGCGACCAGAAATGAAGTGTGATAATATTGTCAGCCAATTCTAAAACACTGGTGTCCAATTATTTGTTAAATTCATCATAATTGACATGACGATTAGGCTAGAGGCACAGAACTAGAATACTGTCGCCCGACATTTCTAGGATAATTTGGTGGGTTTAACTGACAGTTATAATAATTCATCATGTTACGTGACGATAAATTCTTACTAAAAGAATTATAATACTGCCACTGGGGCAGAGAAATATAATAAGGAAGGGGAGAAACTTGATTTCAAGTTCAGGCTCTAGACATATGATGTTAGAGACTAAAATCTGAGATGACTGGCAGACGGACGGCTTAGGGAAAGACTGCTTTCTAAAGCTAGAAAATTAATGAAGCCGTCGTATTTGTCTTCAGTCTATAGTGGAGCCTTGCACGACAGTCCAATCTCAGAGCAGAATACGGAGTCGAGCACAGTGAAGGCAAATCCGAACCATTCAAGACCTACCTGGTGCAACGTCAGGAGACCGGAGAACTAACCACACTTCACTATCAGCCAGGGGCTGAAAAGATAAGTTCCTTGAAAAAGGGAACTCACCATATCAATGCCATATTTTTGTCATCCATGATGAAAAACACTTGAATTGTGAGACACACATTACATACAGCAGACACTAATTCC
This sequence comes from Oreohelix idahoensis, assembly GCA_024509875.1. Classification (NCBI taxonomy): domain Eukaryota; kingdom Metazoa; phylum Mollusca; class Gastropoda; order Stylommatophora; family Oreohelicidae; genus Oreohelix; species Oreohelix idahoensis. The sequence continues at coordinate 194,295 of JAMPIV010013517.1, read as the reverse complement.
ATCGACAATACTATCATTCAACATTCATTCATTTTAATTTTAATAAACCTATTGGGTGTATATAATGTACCCCATGCCTTGTTTCTTTTATTAGATGTTACATATTGTCTGATGTTTATCTTCCTTTTTTAAGGGAGGGGGGCTCGTAAAATATGATTAAATCCCAGTATAATTAGGCCTAAGAATAATAGATAACTGAGAAGGGGACTATGGTAGCGAGAGACCAAATATCTCCTTACAACCTTTTCCAGACCTTGTCTAGTTAGGAGAATTTACACTCTTTTGTCTCCCTTCAGCGGTGGAAAACCCAACAGGAATTCTTGAGCCAATCTTCCACAGTCATATCTATTATTTCTTCTAAATAAATTCTTATCCTTCCTACGCTACGCCACACTGGGTGCTCGTCCGGGATTTGAACTTATGTAATTATATCATACCTCTGAGATAGTATCATTCATTCATTCATTACAGTATACTATTTGAACACATGTATTTTAACACAGTAGCTCTAGAAAGACAGAAAACATTTTTTCTAGAATTTCAGGCATTGATTGGTGAATCCCTTTATATATGTTGTATTTAATTAAGTTAGTTCATGATTTTGTATCTAATTGAATTACAGACATTAAGTCTTCATAACTGTAGTAATTTCATTCTACAGCAGTTTGATAATTAGTAAGTTTTTGCTTGTTGTTAGAAATACTATTGGAAGGTAGCACTAGCTTACTCAGTGTGGACTATAACAGCAAAAGATGGCTGAAATAGTTAAGCTTATGGCAGCACTAGGAGAGGCCGGTCGAGATCTAGGTTATAGTAAGGTGGACCTTGCGAATTATGTCAGTGTCGAGACTGATAAGTATTACGCTCGAGAAACAGCGAAAGCTGAAAGAGAAGAGCGAATAAAGTTAGCCGAAATAGATGAAAGGATAAAGATGTAGACGCTAGGGAAAGAAGCGAGAGAGATAAACGCGAGCATGCACTGAGACTTAATGTCTGTAATTCAATTAGATACAAAATTAAGCTATTTTATTGTTTCTTAATATTATCTGGTCTTAAAAGCAATACTCCAGTCTTAGAAATAAGCACTGGTGTATAGTTGTCATAGGAATATTGTCAGACTATGAAAATCACTGGCCCAGATGGTAAGAAGTAGTACCAGGATAATAGGGGATAAATGAAATGAATAAGAACTTTAAACACAAATGGTAAAAAGTTGAACAAGTTCTCAGGTACAATTAATGAATCATTTAATATTTATATTCATTTTCTTTTTCTGCTGTTTGAAAAAGAGTAATAAAATATTCCAAAATATTCATAAATTTAATGTTATCTCTTATATAGAGTAATTGTAGGAATGTTCTTTTCTCTTTGGAAAATAGTATTATCAAAAAAAAAGTCACTTGGCACTTTAATCAGCAGTACTGTTCTTTTCAATTCATTACTATTCTCTTGGTTAGTAAAGTTAATAAACACTTGCTTTACTATTCTAGTATTACTGTTCTTTAAGTCCTTTGACTTTTAACACAAGATTGTCATCATCTGACTTGATACTTGAAATACATATGATAGTTGTTATAGCTGTTTTAGCTGGTGTTTCATATAAGCTTCTGTCAGTTCCTTTATGGAACACTTATCTTAGTTCCTGGGTACTGGTGACACTGTACTGTCACTGGAGATTATCAGTCCTGGCAGACCCAACAGTAGGGGTACCAAGAACCAGCTGTAGGTTCCTGCACGTATGTGGGATTGCCTCTGATGAACGTACACAGGCTTGTGATAGTTGACAGTATGATCGAATTGTCAATTGAACCCTCAAACTTCAGAAATCACACTGGACATTAATGGCTTGGCAGGCTGCACACATCTGCAGATGCCAACGGCGTAGTGGCAAACTCTGTCCTGCATCCAGTCTAATTCAAAACTTTTAGCGGTGTCCCTGTTCAAATTGCGCTCCCCCCCTTTTTATTGGGCAATGCGTCCCTCTCGGTAAGCATGACGTCACAAGCGTGTTTGGTCTGCTCAATTTCTTAGCAAGATGAATGAAATTTTGACTTCTGTACAAACTGGTCCACCTCTTCCTTCGCCATTCTAGTCTTCTGTCCACCCGATTCTGTCCATTTAAATCTCGTTAGAACCAGACAGTCCAGAGCTACCATTCCATCTCACTTACTAATTTGGCCCGACCATTTATCATTTTCCTATATAGCTCGAAACTGTGTAGTGACCCTATCAACTTACAATTTTAAACATTCACTTTACGTTATCTTCTGTTCCAAAATGATTCAAGGCATAATAGATATATGTGAATATAGAGTCAAACTTCCAGAACCGAAACATATATGTCTTTTCACTATTCGTCCATCCTGGTGGTTATACCATCATTCAGAAGTTGGAACTAAAACACAGATCACTTTAACAACAATGTGGCCATATTCTATGCATTGTGACCCTTCTCGCTCGCCGTTTCGTGATTGCGTGCTATTTTTGGAGACACCGTCGCGTTGCAGTAATCGATTCTACAACCGTATTGGAGACAAATTTTCCCACAGTTGGCAGTGGCAAATCAATTGATAGCATTATAAGGCAGTCCTTGTCCTGGAATCCTTAGGGACAGAGAAATAAAGGGAGACATAAAAAGCACACGGAGAATAGAACTGGAGACAACATAAAAGGAATAAAGAAGAGAGAAAGATCTTGAAAGGATGCTATATTGCTGCCTTGCAGGGAGGTTAAAATAAAATAAAAATAAAAACAAAGGCTAGGAAATCAGTTTCAAATAAATGCATGCTGAAATCGAATGCATTGGACCACAAGGCGTACCACACAGTGCAACGTAAACCACCTTACGAACAAACATACAGCAATGAACAGAGTAACTTATGACAACAGCGTATTTCTCTCCACGAAAAACTGTTTGGAGATGTCAGGGACCTTGGGCTGATTACTGCCTTTATTAGAGTCATTAATGTGGACGTATGAGGGCGTAAAAGATATCAGGGACCTTGGGCTGATTACTAATGTGGACGTATGAGGGCGAACAAGATGTCAGCGACCTTGGACTGATTACTGCCTTTATTAGAGTCATTAATGTGGAAGTATGAATGCGAACAAGGTGTCAGGAACCTTGGGCTGATTACTACCTTTATTAGAGTCATTAATGTGGACGTATGAGAGCGAACAAGATGTCAGGGACCTTGGGCTGATTACTGCCTTTATTAGAGTCATTAATGTGGATGTATGAGGGCGAACAAGATGTCATAGACCTTGGGCTGATTAATGCCTTTATTAGAGTCATTAATGTGAACGTATGAGGGCGAACAAGATGTCAGGGACCTTGGGCTGATTACTGTCTTTATCAGAGACATTAATGTGGAAGTATGAGGGCCAACAAGATGTCAGGGACCTTGGGCTGATTACTGCCTTTATCAGAGTCATTAATGTGGAAGTATGAGGGCGAATAAGATGTCAGGGACCTTGGGCTGATTACTGCCTTTATTAGAGTCATTAATATGGACGTATGAGGGCGAACAAGATGTTGTAATGTTATGATGTATGTATATAATCATTACCTCGTCATCTACACAAGCACACACGTTTCAGAAGGGACTCAGTAAAAGCATGTTCAATTCGTAGCCATGTTTATTTACAGAATATCGTACATGTCAAGATTCGCATTATATTACAATGTGTGGTTCGTACTTTAATGTATTCATATTACATCCCCCCTTTTTTGAAAAAAAAATGTGTGCAAACATTTCCAACGAAATGTTTCATGTGAGACCTAAGTGGGCTGTGATTATATGCCTGTCTGTATCGGCTGGGAGACTGTCATTAATGTGGTGGTTCTGCGAAAGTCGGTATTGAGGGCGAAAGGTCAACTGATTGTCAGGGACCTTTCTGGTATTCTGATTTCTGTTATGTCCACCTTTATCAGGAGGTTGCTGCTGCTGTCTGGTCTTAAAGGATAGCTCCTGGGGTTCAGGGCTTTCTGTGGAAGTATGAGGGCCAACATTGTGTGGTTCTTGTAGATAGTCAGGGACCTTGGGCTGCTTTACTGCACATTTATGGGTGGTAAGTCATAGTTGGATTTCTGAACTTGCTGACGATGCTGAAGTTGATCATATGTGCTGTCTCTATGTTGTGGACGGAAGTGGACCTTAGATGGTAGGAGGTCTTTAATTCTTCTATCAAACATAAGTTCTGCTGGACTGTCGATCTTACTGTCTACCGGTGTTGTTCTCCATCTCAAGAGTGCTAGGTGTACATCCTCTGTTCTTGTTTTCTTCACGATTGACTTGATAGTTTGTATCTGTCTCTCAATGAAACCATTAGATTTAGGGTATCTAGGTGATGATGTTGTGTGTTTGATCTTCCAGTCCTTAGTGAAGTTTCTGTATGCTTGACCTGAGAAATGTGGACCGTTGTCTGATCTAATTTCATCTGGGATGCCAAACATGCTGCAATACTTCTTTGTAATGTCTGCAATAACAGCTGATGGTGAGGGTTGTGGAAGTTTCTCAATGATGGGAAATTTGCTGTAGTAATCAGGATAATTGGATAGTCATTATTGTCGATTGAGAAAATATCAGTTCCTATAATGCTCCAAGGGCTCAATGGTATGTCTGATGGTATGAGAGGTTCTCTGCACTGCCTATTTGCATGTTCTTGGCAAATTGAACAGTTTTTACATAGTGTTTCTATGTCCTTGTTTATCTTGGGCCAGTAAACATTTTCTTTTGCTCTCAGTTGTGTCTTCACAATACATGACTATTATGGAGGTTTAAGTGATATCGCGGTGTTTTCGGTATAATAATGCGATCTCCTTTAAGGATCAGACCATCTTCGAGCTTAACCTCCCTCATAGAGTAGTATGGACGGATGTGTGTTGGAACTTCCCTGACTTGGCCATCCATGGTATTCGGTTCTTTGAGAGAGTTAAGGATTAATGTGTCTTCTCTGACGTGTTCAACCCGATTATCGCTAAACGAACAACTTTGATTTCAGGGACCTTGGGCTGATTACTGCCTTTATTAGAGTCATTAATGTGGACGTATGAGGGCGAACAAGATGTCAGGGACCTTGGGCTGATTACTGCCTTTATTAGAGTCATTAATGTGGAAGTATGAGGGCGAACAAGATGTCAGGAACCTTGGGCTGATTACTGCCTTTATTAGAGTCATTAATGTGGAAGTATGAGGTTACGAAAAACAAGACTGTCAGGTAAGCTCTTGGGCTGATTACTGCCTTTTATTAGGCAGTCTGTTGAATGTGGAAGTGTTATGAGGTGTCTACTTGAACAAGATATCTTTCAGGCCTTTTAATTCCTTGTATTCGGAATTGTACCTAGCAGATAGCCTGCCTTTGGTTTACTGAGTTATTCTTCAATGTGGAAGGATCACGTTCTTCATAGAGGGTCGAATCAAGATGTGTGTTTGGTGTTTGTTTTGACGACTTTCTGCTGTGGCTGTCTTGTTTCCTCTTGATAATATCTGCCCCTCTTTCTGCAGTATTGACATGTAGAGTCATTTAGCTGGACAGTGTTTTGGAAGTTTATGAACCTGCGAACAAGTTGCTTTGTCAGGTTTATAGCCACTTGGGCTGATTACTTGCCTTTTTAATGAGTCATTAATCGTGTTTCCTGCCTTCATCCAGTATGTTAGGTATCACTCTGGCTCAGTAACAATTCTGGCATGTCAAGAAGAATCTGTTTCAATTTCGCTCTTTTTCTTCTTCGTTGAAGAAATTACTGTCGCAGGTGGTGAAGCTCTAATCTTGCCGCTCTTATGATCAGACGCTTTTCAAATTCGTCCAATATGGCTAGGGGTCGGTTGCCGACTCAGTCAAACCTTCATCGTCCAATGCTTCTATTAATGTGGACGTATGAGGGCGAAAACAAGATGTCGGGATTTGCGCCTGATTACTGCCTTTATCAGAGTCATTAATGTGGAAGTATGAGAGCGAACAAGAAAGCTGTCAGGCGAACCATTTGGGCGTGCGATATATGGCTGCCACGATTATAGCCGAGTACATTAAGCTGTGCGTCAAGTATCGACCGCTGCCACCAACAAGATGTCATTACCTCGTCATCTACACAAGCACCTTGAAGGGACTGAAAAGCATGTTCTTCGCCATTTATTTACAGTCATTACATGTGATTCGCATTATATACAATGTGGGGTTCGTACAAGTATGTCAGATGTCAGGAACCTTGAGCTGACTACTGCCTTTATTAGAGTCATTAATGTGGAAGTATGAGGGCGAACAAGATGTCAGGAACCTTGGACTGATTACTGCCTTTATCAGAGTCATTAATGTGGAAGTATGAGGGCGAACAAGATATCAGGGACCTTGGGCTGATTACTGCCTTTATTAGAGTCATTAATGTGGAAGTATGAGGGCGAACAAGATGTCAGGAACCTTGGACTGATTACTGCCTTTATTAGAGTCATTAATGTGGACGTATGAAGATTGCGACCTTGGGCTGATTACTTATATGTTATTAGAGTCATTAAATGTACAGAGAAAGTGCAGGAACCTTGGGCCGATTAGCTGCCTTTCGTGGAAAAGTCATTAATGTGGACGTATGAGGGCGAACAAGATGTCAGGAACCTTGGGCTGATTACTGCCTTTATTAGAGTCATTAATGTGGACGTATGAGGGCGAACAAGATGTCAGGGATCTTGGGCTGATTACTGCCTTTATCAGAGTCATTAATGTGGAAGTATGAGAGCGAACAAGATGTCAGGGACCTTGGGCTGACTACTGCCTTTATTAGAGTCATTAATGTGGAAGTATGAGGGCGAACAAGATGTCAGGAACCTTGGGCTGATTACTGCCTTTATTAGAGTCATTAATGTGGAAGTATGAGGGCGAACAAGATGTCAGGGACCTTGGGCTGATTACTGCCTTTATTAGAGTCATTAATGTGGACGTATGAGGGCGAATATATTGAGATTGAGATACCATCTATTCAACAAGCTAAAGATAGGAACTACCGATCAGTGTAACTGTGGCATTGATAAAATGACTGCTGAACATCTGCTTCAAAGTTGCCCCTTATATGTGGTACAGAGAAAGTGCATATGGCCGACGCCAGCTCCTTTCGTGGAAAAGCTTTATGGGGATTCAAATAGCCTCAAACTGACTACTGCTTTCTTTGAGAACATTCAAGTGGACGTCTGAGAGTGTACGAAGAAGAAGAAGAAGAAGAAGAAGAACAAGATGTCAGGACCTTGGGCTGATTACTGCATTTATTAGAGTCATTAATGTGGACGTATGAGGGCGAACAAGATGTCAAGGACCTTGGGCTAATTACTGCCTTTATTAGAGTCATTAATGTGGACGTATGAGGGCGAACAAGATGTCAAGGACCTTGTGCTGATTACTGCCTTTATTATAGTCATTAATGTGGAAGTATGAGTGCGAACAAGATGTCAGGAACCTTGGGCTGATTACTGCCTTTATTAGAGTCATTAATGTGGACGTATGAGGGCGAACAAGATGTCAGGAACCTTGGGCTGATTACTGCCTTTATTAGAGTCATTAATGTTGATGTATGAGGGCGAACAAGATGTCATAGACCTTGGGCTGATTACTGCCTTTATTAGAGTCATTAATGTTGATGTATGAGGGCGAACAAGATGTCATAGACCTTGGGCTGATTACTGCATTTATTAGAGTCATTAATGTGGATGTATGAGGGTGAACAAGATGTCAGGGACCTTGGGCTGATTACTTCCTTTATTAGAGTCATTAATGTGGACGTATGAGGGCGAACAAGATATCAGGGATCTTGGGCTGATTACTGCCTTTATTAGAGTCATTAATGTGGAAGTATGAGGGCGAACAAAATGTCAGGGACCTTGGGCTGATTACTGCCTTTATTAGATGATTAATGTGGACGTATGCGGGCGAACACGATGTCAGGGACCTTGGGCTGATTACTGCCTTTATTAGATGATTAATGTGGACGTATGCGGGCGAACACGATGTCAGGGACCTTGGGCTGATTACTGCCTTTATTAGAGTCATTAATGTGGAAGTATGAGGGCGAACAAGATGTCAGGGACCTTGGGCTGATTACTGCCCTTATTAGAGTCATTAATGTGGAAGTATGAATGCGAACAAGATGGCAGGAACCTTGGGCTGATTACTGCCTTTATTAGAGTCATTAATGTGGAAATCTGAGGGCAAACGAGGAAGAAGAAGAAGCAGGAATAATGTCATAAGACAGGAGGGGCTTGACGTGTTCTATGATCAACAAGCAACTTAAAGGTAATGAATAAATGAACGAATGATAGTTTCACTACACTGTTGAATCGATAAATCACTTTATTGGTTTGTTCAATTTTCACTTGAACATTCCTGTTTAATGTTCCGTCTCTGGGGAACATACTGCCAAAGTATTTAAACTCTTTCATTGATGATAATACATTAATTTTTTTTTAATTAGTGATATTGCTATGTGATAGGGTGGGCGAGAAGATGATGATGATGTTGTGATATGTGATCACTCTCTTTTCACACTCGCAACCGACCAGATTCAACAATAAAACTCTGATTCTTGAGGCAGGGGCTGTATTTATTTTTACAACTCATTCAGTGACTAAGAGCACACTGAAGCAAACATTAAACAAATAAACCAACAAACCACACAAACAAACACCCAGCTAGTGCTCAGTTGCTAATCGTGTCATGTCTCTGTTCCTCTTCTACCGACACAGGGCTAGCCTAACTTCGTTTCTCTCTCGTCTCGTCTGAATCTTTAAATTGGCCTGTTTGTTGTTGTTGTTGTTGTTGTTTTCGTCTACTATGTTGCTGTAATACCCTGTTCAACCTGAAAGTTTGGTTATAATTGGGGTATATAGGGTGTTATCGTCTTCACTGGTATCTAGTTCGTAGTCCTGGAGGTGATCGGTCCTGAAAAGGACCACTAGCTGGCTGTCTCGGTTCCTCTTTGTCCATTTGTGTTGCCGTGTCGCGCTTATGGTGTTTTTTTATGTCCTGCCTCAACTATTTGACTGCAACGGGCCACTAGTTGTCTGCTTGGTCCTTTCTCGTTGTTGTCTGATTCGTTGTGCGTTGTCCCATGACTGTCTTTATAGTGTTTGGTAGGGCCTCATTCATGGCTGCACATGCTCTTTCTTGATTGCGTATCATTTGTTGTACGATTTCGATTCTCATTTTGTCTTTCGTTTCTTTGTTTTGTTCTCTAGTTTTTGTAAGGATATCCTCAACGATCCTTCTCTCTGTTTCAATTCTTTGGAGGATTTCTTCGTTCTCTTCTTTTAGCTTTGTGAGTTTGGCGATGTCGACTTCTATCTCGTGTTTGATGGATTTTGTTTCCTTTAGCATTGCCTGGGCGCTCTGTACCATTTCTCTGACGCTCTGTATATCTATTACGTCTTCACCTCTGTCCTTGTCGTCTTCGGGAGTCTGCTTGCTTCTGTTTTCGTTCTGCAGTTTCCTTTTCATTTCGTTGATTTCAGCGGTCAGCTTGTGTAGCTGTCGTCTGTCAATCGTGCGCTGTTTTTCTGCAGCATCCGCAGTCACTCTGTGTTTGGCCTCTTTGAAGGGTATGTTTTTAGACACGGCCTCCTTTAAGATGCTCTTAGTTTCCTGGAACACAGGGCATCCTCTGTACCTTGCCCCGTGGTTTCCGTGGCAGTTTGCACAGGTACGGTTTGCGTTAGTTTCTTTGTAGTTGCGGTCCTCCTTTGCCCTGGGGCAGTCGCCATATTGGTGACTACCCGCACAATACCGGCAAACTGCATCTCTCCTGCACGTTTTCTTTGTGTGCGAAAACTGCTGGCAGTTAGAGCACTGCATGACCGGCGGGATAAAAGCCTCTGTCTTTTTTTGAAATAGTTTCGAGCGTCAGTTTCTCAGGTCTTGTCGGCCCTTCGACGGTTACCACAATCAGGTTTGTGTCTTTGTTGTTCCATGTTTTTAGCCTTTCGACCTGAGTGAATTTGATGTCTGCGTTTTCGGTCTGAAGTTTGTTGTGAACCTCGCTTGCGGGCCATCTGGTGTCCACCCCTCTTACGACAAACTTCTTTGTAGTCTTGTTGGTCTCCATCACTACTTTTATCTGGTGAGGCAGCATGAATTCTTTCGGTCCTGCCTCCAGTTCTGTCATCAGTGCAGTTGATTTTTCCGTGCTGTTGAGCGAAAGCACAACTCCCTTTTCGTGCCTCCGTACCTTAGCGATGCCTCTCTTGCCAGTTATTGCTTCTAGGATAGTGATTACTTTGTCATCTGGTAGAGCCCTGAGCGAGGCCTCACCTCCAGGCATCTGTGTGATCTTAACAATCCTCTCCTGTAGTATCACGTTAGAGACGGCATTTTGTTGCTTGCGAAGTTGGCACGTTCCAACTTCTGTCTCCGATTGAGTGTGCGGTCTGCGGGGCGGATTCGCATTCTGGCTCGTCTGCATCTGGTCAAGTTTCACCGGAGTTGGCTGGTCACTGTATGATGGAGACTCGACAATGACATCTCGTTTTGTCGGTGGATTGATTATGTTGGGTTTCAATGCTTTGTTACCCTCTGTCTTTGATGTTGCCTTGTCACTGCACAATGTAGCTACCGCCTCGACACCTTGTTTCAGCGGTGATGTTGCTAAGTCTGGTTTCGGAGCTTGTTTGTCATCTGCCTTCGAATCTTTGGGTCGATCATCGGTCGTATTATCAGAGGTTACGTTGTTCGTCTTCTGAGAAGGACTGGCCACGACGCTAGTAGTTGGAGTATTGGTGCTCTCTGGTTGCCTCTGTTTGCTCTTTGTATGTTCTTGCTTGATGCTGCTGACAAGTGTTTGAGGGCTTGTATAAACTTTCCTCTTTTTAGCTTGTTGCTTGGTACGAGTCATTTTTGTAAATTCTGACGGCTGTGTTCGCCCTGAAAAGGACGCTCGTTTTAGTATAGTGCTGTCGACGATGGATGAAACGATGATGACGATGACAAACCACGTTGGCCTGTTTGCCTGTTTGCCTGTTTGCCGCTCGCTATCTCTTTATATAAGCCCTCGAGCGAATCACTCAACTTACTGCGCGGCGCGTAGTAATTTGGCCACGCAAATAACACTCGCCTTTATTATTCTATTAGGCATGAAAACACAAATATGGCGCACAACTATCAAATATAACACACGACTATCAAATATAACACAATTATAGTTTAGGCTTTATTGTGGCTTAAACTAATATATCTTCTATCACTTTTCACATCCCAGTGTGCTGCGCGCACATCGAAAATATATGGGCGATAAATATGCCTTGAACATGAAGGGGGAAGCCGGGGTGTCTTTACGGCCCCATCACAGCTAGTTAGCAACCAGTTTACTGGTTCAAACCTCTGGGACACCTTTCACTTTCTTTCTTTAACCCTCTCTCTCTTTAACTCTCTCTTTCTCTCTCTTTCTCTCTCTTTCTCTCTCTCTCTCTCTCTCTCTCTCTCTCTCTCTCTCTCTCTCTCTGAAGATGTTTTAATTCTAAAGCACTCAGAATAATATGGCCCCTCAAGACGTGCTATGTTTGAACATCCAGTCTATATAATGACACACAGATTTGTGCAGAGAAAACAGAAATACTAAAGATTTGTGAGTAACAAGAATCAGAAGAAAAAAAACTACGCTTGAAAACAGCAAATTAAAATAGACATAACAACGCAAATATCTGTTTGTCACAGCCCGTACGGTTTCTGTTGGTCCCTGAGGAGAGGAAGATAGTAAATAACCACTGACATTCTCATCACGTCAAACAAGTTGCTACGGAAACGACCACTGTCACATAGCAACTGAA
>JAMPIV010013517.1:0-177500 GCA_024509875.1 Oreohelix idahoensis | reverse complement strand
TGGTGTAATCAATGAAACAAGTATGCAGGTCAACGTTGAATTCTCTACACTTTTCTATGATGATCCTCATGTTGAATATATGATCTCTAGTGCCTCTACCTGGTCGAAAACCCGCCTGTACTTCGTTTATTTCTGTTTCTAGCTTTTGTTGCATCCTTTTCAGTATGATTTTTAATAGTATTTTGCTGGCATGGCTTATAAGAGCTATAGTTCTGTAGTTTGTGCACAGTTTCAGGTTGCCCTTTTTTGGCAAGGGTATGTAAATTGATCTTTTCCATTCCTTGGGCCAAATTCCGCTTTGCCAGATCTTGCAGCATAATGCATGGTATATACGAGCGCTGCCTTCTCCTCCTGCCTGTATCATTTCAGCTGTTATTTCATCACAACTAGATTTTCCACTTTTCAAGTGTTTGATTGCGTTCCGGACTTCCTCTATGCTAGGTTCTGGTTCACGTTCCGCTTCATTCATGACGTTGTTATCTGCCGCTTTGTTTATTTCCGTATACATTTCTTGACAGTACTTCTTCCATCTGTTCAGAATATCTTTACGTTCTGTTAGAGTGTCGCCAGTGTATGTTGACCACAACAAAAATGACAAACAGTATACTTCTACACTGGCCATGTCTGCAGCCGTGGTGGTGTAACCAGGGTTACCTAATCAAACTCACAAAATACTGAAGTCGCTAGAATAGAAAATGCACAATATCACTGCAAGGAAATGGCACAATCTAACTTTAGATTGCCTAAAAACGTGGCTCCAATCTCCATAATATAGCTAGAATTCACGTTGCGTGATGTCAATAGTGCTGGTAGATTGAAGTACAGTAAGTACATATATAATTCTTTTTCGAGCAGAAAAGTAGCTTAATTGGCAACACGAAGTAAAGTTGCATTCAACAGTAACTGTTGCCTACGCCCTACGGCGATCCTACAGTGTTGCCATTTATGAATTTAAGATCCCGCTAGCTCGCCTGATTTCCACTCAAAGGTTATTACAGTTAATGTAGGCAATATCCTGCTACTTTAAAATTAGAAAACCATAGGTAGAGAGAAAAAACATATCAAATTTCCAGCACACACAGACACACACACACACACACACACACACACACACACTGACACACACACAGAGACACACACACCGACACACACACACACACACACACACACACACACACACACACACACACACACACACACAAAAACACAACACACACACACACACACAAAAAAAAAAAACAAAAAAACAAAAACCCACACAAAACCCACCACACACCACAAAACAACCAAAAAAAAAAAAAAACAAAACACACCCACCACAACACACCACCACCAACAAACAAACACAAAACAAACACACACAAAAAACCCAAACACACAACAACCCACAAAACACAACACACACAAAAACAAACAACCACAAAAAACAACCCCCACACCCACAAAACCACAAAAAAACCCCACCCCAACCAACAACACAACAACACACAAACAAACCCCAACCCAAAACAAACCAAAACCCCCCACAAAACACACACACACAAACCCAAAACACCCCACAACACCCCAAAAACCCCACCCCCACAAAACACAAAACACACACCCACCACCACCCCCACAAAACAACCCACACACACCCACACACACAAACAAAAACAACAAAACACACACAAAACCCACCACACCCCCCCAAAAACCCCCCACACACCCCCCCCCCACACACAAAACAACACCCCACACAAACCCACACCCCACACACCCCCCCAAACACCCCCCACACAACCCCAACACCACAAACCACACACACAAAAAACCCAAAAAACCCACACAAACACACCCCCCCACAAAACCACAACCACCATAGCAGCTGGTCCCTTTCCGGGAAATACCTATCAAGCGGTTACGTGCTCTTACAGCAGTGCTTTCTATAGCAATAGGTTTTATATGATGAGGTTGCCAACACCACGCACAACCTCACCAGAGAGACGAGACAGGCGAGCAATGTATACTGGCACAAATTGTCGCTGGAATCGGGATGTAAAGATAGACATTTATTTTAAGAAACAATTAAGCTATTTCTCGTCTGGGTCCGCTAGGAAATCAGCTGTGATAGAATGAGCCATAAGCATTTTAATACGGATGCTGTAAGATAAAGTATTCTTCTTCTTCTTCTTTGATCCTTAGCCGCCGACCGTCAAAGCAGTCAGTGGCCATCACGCCTAGTGGCGTATTGTAGGGCAACAACAAATTGATTCCACTTTGCTCGATCGGTGGCCATCCTTCGTACAGTGCCCCAACTCTGGTTCATTCTTTGCATCTCAGCCTCCACAGTCCTCCGCCAGGTTGTTTTTGGTCGGCCTCTCTTTCGTTTTCCTTCAGGGGTCCATAGCATAGCTGTTCTTGTGATGGCATCGGGGTCTCTTCTGAGTACATGGCTAACCCAGCTCCAGCGTCTCACCATTATGCTTGACAGTAAAATTACTGAGATATTTCAATACAAATATCAAGGCAGTATTATTGTATGGCTCTAAAACATGGAGAACAATGAAAAGGACAACCATAACGAGACAGACTTTCATAAATGTGTGCTTGAGTAGGATTGAAAGGTATGACCTAGTGGAACAGTCCCAATTACGATGGTTTGGCCATGTCTGCAGAATGGAAGAGGATCGGCTACCATGACAAATATGATAAACCAAGAACGAACGAACGAACGAACTTTATTTTCGAAGGGTTGAGAATTGGGCGCGCAGGCCCGTCTAACATTCTGCCCTTTCACTCTCATTAATCTTGCATACTATACCCTTTTATTCCCACATGAACCAGGGATCAAGACCTCCAGAACGACCCAGAGTTCGCTGGTAGGGCTACAATAGATAATCCATGAAGGACGCTGGACCAGATAGGAACCAGCCCAGGAAGAAAACTACCGATAGGACAGTATAGCGTTCTGTCTGGCAAACATCTGCATCCCAGGGTAGAAGTGGAACGACGAAGTAAGTAAGTAAGAAATCGTACGACAAGATCACTCATGTGGAACTGGTGGACAGAAAGAAACAAATAAAAGTAGAATGAGATGTGAGGAGAAGACGCTGGCGTCAACCAGTTGATTGCTTTTCAAGACAGTTGTGACGGTATTGCCTTCCCTGCTTTGCAGTAGTGGTCCAACCGTGGCTAAAACTCAAGAGTATCTATCTAATACGGGCTTCAAATGTGTCTACCTTCGCACAAGATTACTCTTGGCAGAGATGTGGATAGAAGGGTAATGACACTAAATGCGAAAGTGGGAGCACACAATAATTATAACGAAAGAGTAATGGGGAAATGCGGCAGTGGAACAGCAAATGAGAATGGGGACACATTAATAAGCTTCTGCAGTATTAACAACCTGGTCATTGGAGGAACATTTTTTCCACACAAGGAAGTGCACAAGTTAACATGGGAATCACCAAACGGACGAGACAGAAACCAGATAGATCACATAATGATCAATGGCAGATGGAGACATGCACTACAAGACGTGAAAGTAAGAAGAGGCGCAGATGTGGGAAGTGATCATCACCTAGTAGTAGCAAGACTGAAAGTGAAACTCAGAGCTGCTGGACCAGTTGCAGTCAAACAGAAAAGATACAATATCACGAAACTGAAGGATCCCCTCACCAGAAAAGCTTTCGTGGTCGACGTAAAGAGAAGATATGAGATTATCAAAAGCCAGGAAAGAAATGAGACTGATGATGTTGACCAGAGATTCAACACCATCTCAACAATATACAAGGAAAGCAGCAAGTCATGCTTGGGATTCCAGGAAAGAAAGAGCCAAGACTGGATAACACCAGATACGCTAAACACAATAGCGAAGAGAAAGGAAATGAAAAGAAAGAAAACAGAAGCTAAGTCTCCCAGGTTAAAGGCAATATATAGTGAACAGTACAGTCAGCTGGACAAGGAAGTTAAACGTCAAACCCGTGCTAACAAAAGGACATTTCTGGATGACCTTGCAAGACAAGCAGAAGAGGCTGTGATGAGATCAGTGATACAAATAAATCAAAATCTCATTAATATTTAACTAAAGAGTCAAAAAGTAGAAGAAAAACTAAATAAAGCCCGTGTTTATTGCCCGACATCATCACCGATGCCTCGAGGCGAACCGTATGTTAAAAAGTGTTCGCGCTAGAGGAAATGAAAGCCTATCCCACACCCGCCCGCGTTTTCGTCACTCCGTCTTGGGAAGAATAAACTAACATGAAACAGTTTGCGCGATGCAAATACTTTCTTCATTCATTGGAGCGACAGACGAAATAGACAAAGGGGGAGGGTAATCGAGTGAGAGAAAAATTAACTACGGTAGTGTATTGTATCTAGACGCATAATAACCTTGAGTTTGAAAATTTGCACTATGGCGTGAGAAAAGTCACTCCGTGTTACCCCGCCACTTCGTTAGGCTAGACATGCAGTTAGCGACGATTCAAATTAGTATAGAAAGAAAGGGGGGAGTAAGGAAAACGATACCAAAAGTGAAACTGACTTTCTTTATAAACTAAAAAGGATAGTTTGGAAGGATAGAATTAATATTATTACCTATAAAAATCCTCCATAGTCCTTATAATATATTAGAAGATAGATTTTATTAATATTGTGATAAAATATAAGAAAACCCAAAATGCAAGGAAAGAGACGAAATTGTTAACGACACTAAAGACTGACATAAAACTTATATCAGCTGAAAGGTTATAGTCTTCTGACCAATAATATGTTTCAATATAAAAAATCGCTCCAGTAATAATTAAAATATTGTAGAAATACTGTATATTCTTGGACAGTGTGACGAACAGACTATCGTTCTTGCTTATTTTATCGGTAACATTGGGGACGCAAATTTGAAAAAAGAGGCATAGGAGTGATTCAATCTGATTGGTTGACGTTAGGAGTAAAGGGGGAGGCAGGAAAATGTTAGACAAAAACTAGACATCTTTTTGCATTGGCATAACTAAGGCAGACTGACCAATGGACTACGAGACTCATAGTATGTTTGGGGTTTTGTTTTTGCTTTTCAAAAATAAATTCAAAATTTGGTAGTCGCCTGATTTCATTGGCCAGCCAAATAGATATTAGCAAAAGCTTTGAAGGCTCGTGGCCATTTGTATAGAACATTTTCTGTATCCAAGTACGATGAGAACAGAAGTGTAAATTGTAAAAATAAATAAATAAAATTAACAGTCTGAACAACGGCAGAGAAACTGAGGTCATATTCGCCAGTCATTACCAACGGGCTGATCACCCGTTTGCCAGTCACTTCGATTACGGAAACAACAGCAAATGGATTGATTTGCCATTGCCCTGAGGCCATATTCGCCAGTCATCGTCACTTGTGTTCGCCAGTCATCGTCACTTGTGTTATATTTCATTGAATTTGTGGTAAGAATGATTTATTTATTTTTATGCCTTATTAAAACTGCAAAAAGCTAGATACTGCTATTGGGAAAAGTGAAGGACATGCCGGGAGCCAAAAAGTATTGAGTCCTCATGTTGAACTGTGTTTGAATGTTGTTATTGATTATTATTATTATACCATAATATGTTAGCAAGCCTCTGTGTTCCATGAACACTCATCAACATGCCTAGACCGTTGATAGTTAGGAAAAGAAAAGAAAATCATACAAAAGGAGATGTGTTTACTCCACGTTAGTGTATTGAAGAAAACTATGTAAAATTACAGTGGCGTATCCGCCATATGGACCTGAGGTGTGGTCACAGTAAGGTGAATTCATATGAGTTAGGGGCTGGTGCACTTGTATGCACACGAGGCTGACCCCCATCATATCATGTATAAATAGTTAATGGGAATCTAAATCAGAGATGAAAAGGCCAGGGTGTCCATTTTATTGCAGGTTTTTTTATTTCCTGTTACCAACCGGTGACAGGAACCCTGATGAAAATTTGTGAAGACCAACAGTCTCTAGTGAAAGTTTATATTGTCGTCAATTAACCAGAAGGAGCTTCTGTGTGTTGACATATTCTCTGCAGAGAAGTGTTGGACATTTTCATCTACATAACAGGAAAAAGGTGATGTGCTATTAGCCGGGACATCTGACAGTTCATCTGAATAAAGTGTTTTTCCCCAAAATTAACTTTACAGATAGGGGGCATAATGATCACAACAGCTCCTCATATAACTGACTTTCATTAGTATGTACTAACTAACAGTCTGTGAATACACCTACAGGAACAATATATTATTATTATTCTTATTGGACAAAGAGTCCCATTTTTGTTAATCATTTGGTGTAAAATATATTTTGCCTCATTTTCAAAGACCTGTCCAAAAGAGATGGCAGGACAGGCAGATTAAAATTGTACCAAAAAAAGAATTCATATTCAAAGAAAAACTTAAACCACAGACTTATTACTTTACTATTAGTGTGTTGTATTATCTTGTTTTGATGTATCATCATTTCATTGCATTCCCTAGACACTAGCCACATCAAACACCACACACTAGAAATAAAATACAGCACCGTGTGAGATCTAGAGAGGTAGCGTTAAGTACCTTGACACTCATCATCATTGTCATCATCTATTAGAATCAGGGTCTTACATAGCTTGACCTCACACGGTTGACACATACCCAGCAATCTTTCTTTCTTAAAACATCATAACCTCTCCAGCATATTACACTTGCTACAGAGGCAGCACTGAGAAATGAACAAAGCACAGTATACAAAATAACTAAAATCATCAGTGGAAAACGAGGTGCAAACAATATTACATTAGTAAGAGATAAGCACGGAAATCTCATCACGACAGTAGAGGGACAGGAAACAAGATGGGCAGAGCATTTCAGAGAAACTCTGAATAAGGAACCACCAGAGACACAATTGAATGTTCCTGAGGCTGAAAATGATCTAGATGTTAATACAGACATCCCACGAAAAGAAGAAATAATCACAGCAATCAAAGGGTTAAAGAATGGAAAAACTCCTGGTCATGATAACTTAAATGCAGAGCTATTTAAGACAGACCCAGAGCTAGCAGCAGAACTATTAGAACCACTATTTGCACAAGTCTGGAAAACAGGGACAACACCAACAGAGTGGAGAAAATGAATAATTGTCAAATTGCCCAAGAAGGGAGATCTTGCAGACTGCAATAATTGGAGAGGAATAACTCTTCTCTCAGTTCCCAGCAAAATACTAGGCAGGATAATTATACAGAGAATCTCAAAAGCAGTAGACCACAAACTGAGGAAAGAACAAGCAGGATTTAGAAAGAACAGAAGATGTGTAGATCATATATTTACCCTCAGGAACATTATAGAGCAGTGCTCAGAATGGCAACGACAGCTGTACATTAATTTCGTTGATTTTGAAAAGGCTTTTGACAGTATACATAGGGACAGTATATGGAAAATACTGAGGGCTTATGGAATTCCAAGCTGCATAGTGTCAATTATAAAAAGCCTTTATGCCAACTTTACGTGTAGCATTGGGCAGAACAACCTAACCTTTGAGGTGAAGACAGGAGTACGACAGGGATGCCCCTTATCAACCACTCTATTTTTAACAGTCATAGACTGGGTGATGCGCCAGACAACAGAGGGCAATCCAAGAGGAATAAGATGGACTACATTTTCTACATTGGAAGATCTGGAATATGCAGATGACATTGCACTGTTAGCACATTCACATCAACACATCCCGGAAAAAAACGGATAGACTTAATAAGTATAGCCAGCAGGTGGGCTTGAACATCAACCTAAAGAAGACAGAGGTCATGACGCTCAATGTGAGCAACCCTGAGCACATATCAGTAAGGAATCAGCAACTGGAACAGACAGATGCCTTCACATACCTAGGATGCATAGTAACACCAGACGGCGGAGCAAGCAAAGACATCAACAACAGAATGAACAAAGCAAGAACAGCCTTTTTTAGTCTAAACAACATCTGGAAGTCCTCTCAGTGCAGCACAAGCACAAAATTAGGATTATATCAGAGCTGTGTGCTTTCTGTGCTTCTCTATGGCGCGGAGAGCTGGAGAGTTACAGAGAAGGAAATGTCGAGATTTTCCTCTTTTCACACAACATGCCTAAGAAAAATTCTCCGAATCTTTTGGCCGAATACCATCACCAACCAAGATCTGCTTACTCGGAGCAAGCAAGAGGACATGCACACCATCATAGCTGGCAGACGCTGGAGCTGGGTTGGCCATGTCCTCAGAAGAGATCCCGATGCCATCCCAAGAACAGCTATGCTATGGACCCCTGAAGGAAAACGAAAGAGAGGCCGACCAAAAACAACTTGGCGGAGCACTGTGGAGGCTGAGATGCAAAGAATGAACCAGAGTTGGGGCACTGTACGAAGGATGACCGCCGACCGAGCAAAGTGGAACCAATTAGTTGTTGCCCTACAAGACGCCACCAGGCGTAATGGCCACTGACTGCTTTGACGGTCGGCGGCTAAGGATCAAAGAAGAAGAAAGATATTACTTGTCAATCGTTGGGTGTCTGGAACGTAAGTCATGGACTTTCGATAACAAAGTTACCTACTCAACCATAGAAAATCTAAATAAACCATTGTTTCCCAAACTTTAGTATGCCTACCCCCGACAGTACGCGAGGGTGTTTCAAAATGTACATGGCAGAATGCTTTATTTGACATTTATTTTATTTTACTTCATCATACTTATCTTTAGCAGCAGTAAACAATTCAATAAATTTAGTTAATGAGAGAAGTTAAACGGATAAGACTAAACTCTCGGAAGGGGTACACGATTTTTGTAAATTTTGCGAATCACTCGAATAAACTGTGTGTACTTGATCATAAAATTATTACAGAAGGAGACGAAATGTTAAAATAGAAATAATGTCTTCAGCGTATCGGCCTTTGAGATTTCCAGTACGGCATTTTAATTCATTGCGTCTGAATGCCGAAGGGCAAGACGGAAATTAATGGCGGGATCGTTTAGCCATAAGTGCAGCTGGTCGGTGACCTGATGAGGCTATAGATATTCCCCATACGCAGTTTTTCTGTCTTAGAGAAGCAGTTTTATATACACAATTTCTATATTGCTTAGGTTTAATAGGAGTAAGATGGTGACAAAACTCAGAAGTAGACTTTTCTGTCTTTAAAATGTCAAATACTGTTTTTTAATACTTTTGAGAGATGAGTGGTATATTTTCCTTGGCGAAGGGAGATAACAAGCATTAAAAAAAAAACAAGTACAGTATGAGAAAAAGTTATTCTTGGATAATAAGACATGAATCAGTTAGAATTTATATTTTTTTAAAAGTTGTCAAATAATTATATAAAAGAGAGATCATAAAAACTAACAAGTAAATTTGTTTCTGTACATAATTTTATATAATACTTTCTGTTGACCAATAAATATGCAAAGACACATCAAGTGCCTGCATCTAAACACTTCGTACTGTAATGCAAGAAATACGACCAACACAGACAAAATATAAAAGACTATTGTAATAACTGCAAAATGTAGAAAATCTAATGGGCACCAAACCCCCCACTAGGAGTAGAAAAATTAGTAAAACAATATATCATAAAAACAAAAGCAACAATCTAAAAGACGACAGGAGGAAAGAAAATAGCACACTACATGGAAAAAAAAACGTCCTGATATAACCAACAGTACCATGTATATGGTAAATGGTTGACAGGTGCGTGCTACACAAGGGAAAGTAGCAAACACCTTTAACAAAATGCATCTTCGACCAAAAAATAAATGTGGTACTAAACAACAAAAGTCACTGCTTGTTGTTTATACCAGCTATTATGAATTTAGCCGGAGTAGCTAGCAATACTTTCCTGACTAGTTCTTATCAGGGCCTCATAATGCTACATGAAAGACACTAGTTGACCTTTCGTAGATTAGTATTTATCACGGCTACACAACAAGAATTTAGGATTCTCTTGTTTGTTTGATTTTTTAAAAACTCGCTTCAAGAAAGCAAACATTTCTAAGAAACAAAAAAAAAAAAGTATTTGCTTAAACTGTTTCATACCTTCATTATCCAGCAAAAACACTGTCAATCAGTGGCGTACTAAGCAAGGATTGCGAGAGGGCGGTTCGTGACAGCCTTGGTGACAGCCAATAAGGGGGTGCCATTGGACACTATTAAGAGAGTACTTATTGTTAAAAATATTCTTGCGAGTGTATTTCTATATTGGAGGGGGCGCCAAAGGCAAGTTCCGCCCCCCGATGCCAAGTACTTTATGGATGTCTCTGCTGTCAATCGTTTATTTTTTTATGTCTTTTTTCAAGTGTCATGTCGGCTGAAGCAGACATTCGTGCCTATCCACCATTTCCAGTCCTGCTGCTGTTTATCAGTTTTCTTGTTAAATTTTTTTGCATTCCATGATGTCAAACTTTTCAGCATTCTTTTCCTTTCTGAGGATTGTTTCCCCTTCAATCTTTTCTGCAGTCACAATGTAATCTATCATACCTGTTCTCACAACATGGCCATAGAAAGCTAAGTGAACTGCTGTTTGTTCTTCCATTGTATCTGAGATAAGAAGCTACTTTCTAGTTTACAACTGAATTACACTGTTCTCGTGGCTGTAATATGAATACATTAAAGTACGAACCACACATTGTAATATAATGCGAATCTTGACATGTACGATATTCTGTAAATAAACATGGCTACAAACTGAACATGCTTTTACTGAGTGCCTTCTGAAACATGTGTGTGCTTGTGTAGATGACGAGGTAATGCTTATATACATACATCATAACATTACATGGTGGCAGCGGTCGATACCGGACTGACGCAAAAAACAGCTACACGATAACACGTGAGTACAGTATTCGGCTAATTTTCGTCATCGAGGTCAGCCATGGCGGCGAAACAATATCGCAACGCACCGCAAATTAGATTCGCCGGTAAAGATGATAAGAGTGAAGCTTTCTTGTTATGGCGCCAACGCATAGATCTATATTCCAAGACCACTGGTCTGGAAGGACAAACCCTAACTCCATATATCCTAGAAGCATTGGACGATGAAGGTTTGAAAATTTACAACAGTTTTGCTACCGCCATGCCTGTGGAGTCGGCGACAGACCCCGCAGCCATATTGGACGAATTTGAAAAACGTCTGATAATAAAGCACACGAATTTTAGAGCGGCAAGATTAGAACTTCACCACCTGCGACAGAAACCTGGTGAAAGTCTAGATGATTTTTTCACTCGCATCAAGGAGAAAACAAGTGTATGCAAATTTAACAAAGAAGAAGAAAAAGAGCGAATTATCGAACAGATCCTTCTCAGCACACCAATGCCAGAGTTCCAGAAATGGATACTGAGCCAGAGTGATACACTAACTTTACAACAACTTCTGGATGAAGGCAGGCAACACGAGGCACAAGCACTAAACATTAAACAAATTCAGCAAGGTACATTAGCAGCCCAGGTGGATGCAGTGAAAAGCTATAAACCCAAACACAACAAAGCAACTGGTTCGAAGCAACAAGAAAAAACACAACACAAGCAGAGGTGCTATGTGTAAATGTTGTGGCCTAAACCACATACAAAACCACTGTCCAGCTAAAGACTCTACATGTCATTACTGCAGAAAGAGGGGCCACTGGATAAAATTATGTTTCAAGAGGAAAACAAGACAGTGCTCAACACAACCTTCACAGCAGAGAGTCATCAAAACAAACACACTTTATGATGACTGAGGACCTTGACTCCAGTGAAGAAAGTGATCCTTCCACATTTGATACTGTGAAGATACTAACTTTCAGTAATGAACCAAAGAGAACGCAGGCTTTCTGCAAGGTACAATTCCGAATACCAGGAATTAAAAGGCACAAAGAAAGATATATTCGGTTCAAGATAGACACAGGTGCCCAAGGTAACACTCTACCCTTAAGAATATTCAGACAGATCATGCCTGACAAGGTGGATGAGCAAGGATTTCCCACAAGGGATGTAAAAAGTAGGAGTGGCAGGACAAAGCTAAGAGCTTACAATGGAACAAGTATAGACTGTTTCGGAGCAGTAACACTTGAATGTTTATACAGAGACTCTGAATGGACATCGTCAACATTTTACTTGGTAGATGTTGAAGGACCTGCAATTTTGGGTTTACCAATGTGCGAAAAGCTGAGTGTGGTAACTATTAACAACATTAAAGCTGACAAAAAAGAACATCTTACTCTACACGTCACTGGAGTAGATGACCTTAAACAGCGATTCCCAGAACAGTTCGACAGAATAGGCAAACTTCCAGGAAAGGCAAGATTCTTTTTAAAAGACAACGCTGAGCCAAAGATAGACAGTGACATATATACTCACACTGAGCATTACACATACTTATCCTTTCTCACATGAAACATTTCGTTGGAAATGTTTGCACACATTTTTTTTTCAAAAAAGGGGGGATGTAATATGAATACATTAAAGTACGAACCACACATTGTAATATAATGCGAATCCATTACAGTGGCCACTAGACCGTGCTCGGCGGTCTTATACCTGGGGAAACAATATACAGCAGTATAATCATACGTAACTTTTTTTAACTTTTAGTGTTGCTCACGGAGCGTGCCAGCTGGCGTTAGGTGGTTACAACCCTC
Organism: Oreohelix idahoensis; assembly: GCA_024509875.1. Lineage (NCBI taxonomy): Eukaryota > Metazoa > Mollusca > Gastropoda > Stylommatophora > Oreohelicidae > Oreohelix > Oreohelix idahoensis. The sequence continues at coordinate 164,903 of JAMPIV010013517.1, read as the reverse complement.
TACACAGCGTCCGATCTGCAGAGTGACTACGGCGCTTGCCTCTAGTGGCAAAGTTACAGGGTTAAAATCTTGGTAGCATCACACTTCAGTCTATCCAGGAGTAAATGGGTAGCTGACTCTGCTCTTGAGTTCAGGAAAGTAAAGGTAGCGAGTAAGGGAACAGAGCATCTCACCCCATAAAATAAGCAAAACACTAGTACCGTATAGTGAAGTCTATAATACTTCACTCCTCTACGGTCTCCCTACCTTTATCTGTACTCTCTCCACAACTTCCTGTCTCTGGTGCTGTTAGTCAGTTCTGTTGCCGACTTATTTTCTATATTTGTGGTGCTTTCTTTCCCCCCTTCAATCTTACCAGCTGTTACAATGTATTCCAACTTTCTTTTTCCCCTTTCAGTCTTACCAGCTGTCACAATGTATTCCAACTTTCTTTTTCCCCTTCAGTCTTACCAGCTGTCACAATGTATTCCAACTTTCTTTTTCCCCCCTTCAGTCTTACCAGCTGTCACAATGTATTCCAGCATTCTTTTTCTCATATCCAAGGATAATAGATTGATTCATTTCCAATATGAGTAAAAATCAGGCGAGATAAAATATCACTTGGGGGGGGGGGGGGGGGGGGAGAGGGGGGGGGGTGTAAGGGAGAAGGCAATCAATGTTGGCGCCCGGCTGAAGCTTAAAACCTGCCTGGGAGAGTTAACACTTCAAATAACCGAATGCTTAAGATCTGTTGAGGTAATCTGCGATTACTACACAGACGCTTGATAATAGCTGTTGACCTACTTCTATTCGACCAGTAGACAAGAGAATTATGTGTATGAATTGGAACTGAGATAGACTGAAACGTAATCCACAGAAGACTGCATTTTGTTTTTAAGTACCACAGTCAAGGGCTGCTTTGATAAGAAATCCACTTCACATTAAACGGGGCCAAAGCTGGCCACATTTTTTTTTTTAAGCAAACTCACCGTTATACAATTTTTTTTTTTTTAACTGCTTACCTTAGAAATCAGTAAGGACACTTCTATGTATTCAGAAATACCTGTGTATGGAAATCGAAGAAGGCCCAATTCCAACACACAAAGAATTTTTTTTTTTTTTTAACCTACAATGTTAAGTCCGTTCTATTTTATGGCCCTGAAACATTTATGAGAGAAAAAAAAAAAGCCACAATCAAGAAGTACACTTTCATAAACGGGTGCGCGGCAGAACAGAAGGAATAAAATGGGGCCGACGTCAGAAGTTGCTTTGACAAGAAACCACTACACATTAGTTAGTGGGATCAAGATGACCCATTATTTAAAGCAACCCAGAAATCAGTCCACTACCTTTACGGGTATTCGTTACTGGGGTTATTTGTAACATTTTCTTCTCCAGGTAGTCACAGTCAGGTCATTTTTCAGGAAGCATGCGCGTTACCTCCAAAATAACGTTACGGCAACTGAGTCTGACGATCTACAGTGAACACAGAAAGATCATAAAATAACTGCACAAAGTATATCCAGTATATACTCGAAGAAACAGTTGTCTAAAAGGTCGACACACAGGACCTGCATTTATCTTAAACAGCAAGAAAGTCTATGTTTGAAGAAAGGGCAATTTAATCAAAATAAACATTCTATTTCTACGTCGTGAAATAAGTCAGCTGATGTATTACACTGACCACAGTACTGCTTATGAGTTCTGTTGTTGGCTTCTTTCCTTGCCACGGTATTACACTATCCAGTAACTCCTATTTGTGGTCCTCTATACCTGTTTTACTTCAATCTTTTATGTTCTCATAATATATATGCCAGCTTTCCTCTTCTCATATTATACCCAAGGAAAGTGGACTGCAACCTACTGATATGAGTAATAAACTTTCAGTGTGCAGTAGCCTCCCATCACATTCTAATTACTCTTTTTTAGCTGTCCATGGTATATCATCAAATGGCAGGATGGTGAGTGCGCTTACTTCTCAAGGCAAGGTTACCACCGAGTTCAAAACTGGGCAGTGTTAAGTTTCAGTCTGCCCAGCTGTAACTGAGTAAGTCTTTTCATGAATAAGAGAAAACAAATGCAGCAATGAAGGGAACAAGTCACCCCCACCTCATAAAAGCTGAGACCTGTTATAGTGAAGTCTGCAACACTTCACTACCCTCTGGTAGTATCTGCTATGGAGCTTCCTTTATGGTATTTTAATATTTTTTCTGTAAAACCACTTCACTGTGACTTCTAAGAATTGTCCTGTGTACAGATTATCATATATATATATATATATATATATATATATATATATATATATACACACACACACACATTCAAAATCTGCTTTGTCAGCAGGCTAACCGAATAAAGAGTAAGGTCATAATCACTAAAAATAGACATTTGAACGGCAATTGTTCTCCTATTCAAAAAAAGTTAAGCAATCAGTGGACACTAAAAAATAATATACCACAGTGCTAAAGACATTTTATTACACTCTGAAATACAGATTTTAAAAAGTCTGCATTCTATTATTTTTTACAGCTGGGCAAATAACAGTAAAGTTCTTACTTTCCAAATACTAAAGCATTACAACAAAATACCAGTTTCAATAGTGTGCCCTCAAAGTATGCATGTTTACATCAAAAAAGGTAAAAACAAACAAGTGCATCATTACCATCACACAATGTAGTTTGTGTTTGTGAATGCTCCCATTTAGAAATAACATTCTTATGAACTGAAAAATACTTTTTTTTAAAAACTAACTGATAGATAGATTATTATCTTAGATAATAAAATTTAACTTATACTAGTAAGGCAAAAAAAAAAAATATAAATAAGTGAGAAGATTGTGGAAGTGAAAATAACACCCTTTGAAGAAACCAAAGCTTAGCATCACACTGCTGTTATTGTTCTGTATCCCTCTAGGGTAAAATAAATGAGACTCAAAACAAAACAAAAAACGTATGAAGAAGAGAAAGGAAGAAAGCCTTAAATATAATGAATAAGACAAGGAAAGAACTTGAACAGATGCTGCAAAACAGGAAAATTTGACGATAAGTAAGTTAAGACCTATACTCAGGAAACTAATAGGCAGTTAAACAAAAGTTTCTAATTAGTATGACTTCAATTACCTTTACACTGTTTGTTGACAGACATAAAGAAACAAGGAAAACCATAGCCATCAACCTCCTGCACCATTACAAAACTGAAGGAGAAGAGATTTTATCGAATATTGTGACAGGTGATGAGACTTGGGTTCATTTCTTTGAACCAGAATCCAAGAGGCAGTCAATGGAATGGCATCACACAACATCGCAGACAAGAAAGAAGTTCAAAAGTTCACCATCTGTAGGGAAAGTTATGGCCGCCCTGTTTTGGGATGAGAAGGGTGTGATTCGTCTTGACTTCTTGGAACAGGGAAACATTGTGAATGCAGACCGTTACATTGAAACTTTGAAGAAGCTTAGAGGTCGTCTTCGGCAACTTTACCCATTAAAAGATCAGAGAACTGCACTACTGTTGCACGATAATGCCACGCCACACACCGCTAAATGCACCATTGATGCGATTGCAGAATTTGGCTGGACATTATTACCACATCCCCCTTACAGTCCCAATCTTGCACCTTCTGACTTCCGTCTGTTTGGACCACTGAAAGAAGATCTTCGCGGACATCACTTTGAGGACACCGAGACCCTTAAACGCGCCGTACGCCAGGGGTTTAGGAAAAAGGACACAAATTTTTACAGTGCGGGGATACATGCCCTTGTGAGAAGATGGACAAAAACTGTAACAAATAATGGAGACTACACTGAGAAATAAATTTTTGAAGTTCAGACTTGGGGCTACATTTCAATGTAAATTTTATCTGTTTTCTTGCCTATTGAATGAAATTAAAAATTACGAGGCATTACTTTTTGATGGTCCCTCGTATATAATATATATATATATATATATATATATATATATATATATATATATATATATATATATATATATATATATATATATATATATATATATATATATATATATATATATATATATATATATATATACAGCGATAACAAAAGTTGAATACAATAGCCAACAGGGAGTTTCCTTGCATTGAGAAATGAATGGAAATCAAAACAAAGTAATCCTGTGTGGCTCCCAAAGTCATTGAGGAGACAAAGAAAGGGTAAGACTAATTCTCCTTCAGGAATGTCATAAAAGGTGCCTAACATGAGGGTGTGCGTAAGGCTGGCAACCTCATCATTTAAAACAAATTGATACAGAAACCACTAATGTGAGAGTTTCACTTTGGCATAGGCTTCCTCAAGAAGACCATCTTTAGTTGGTGGCTCCATGCTCCATAAGGAGTTAATAAGGAGTTGGTGATAACGATTAATACAAAGCCCAGCACAAAATAAGAATTTTATACGCCCAATGTCATGGATATTCTACTTTTTGGCTCTGACACAAGGAAAATAACCAAAATTATTACCAAGAAGTTACAGACTTGATACATGGTTGCTTGCACAGAAAGAATAATTTAAATAATATGGTAAGATCAGCAATGGGTAACTGATGGAAAGAACCAGACAAGTACCAATGGAACAAAAGTTGGGGAAAAGATGATGGCCTTATAGAGGAACCTGGAACTGGAGCATGGAGCAGTAGGTTTTTGCCTGGAGCTGGAGTGGAGCCAGAGCACAGAACCTTTTGACTGCTCCACTTTCTATTTTCATCTTCAAACCAAAATGAGTGATATTATACAAAATCTATAGAAATGAAATAAAATATTTAATGGTGTGTTTTATTCAAAACATTTCATTTGTATTTTTTTCCATACATTTTCAAGATTAATTTAATTCTGAAAAAGAAATATTACACTTTTAAATCGTTGTACTGGCGACCAGGTGTTCATGGTTCAAACCCGGGCGTCAGCGTTTGAAGAAATGTTTACGGCCGGAAATTTGACTGAAAAGCCTGAACGGCTCCTGTGATAAACCCTCTGTGGATGGGAAGGAGCGAAGCTCCTGACCGGGTTGGAAGGAAAGTCCTCAGGTTCCCCAGCCTCGCAATGACATGTCGTTGGGCCGAAGGGCTGAAAGCCCAAGTGCCGCTGGTTAAGGAAAAAAAAAAAAAAAAAATGCAAAGAAAAAAAACTGTACGCCTGCATGATGACAGATCAGCTTGATCTTTACTCAAAATAACACCTTTGTATATTTAAATGTTGGCAGTACTGAGATTTTTCAAATTAAAAATACCATTTTGTTAAATAATGTCAAAACTATTTAAAAACAAATCAGTTCCTTTCTATCAAGTTTCATCATCATCTTATCAAGTTTCATCATCATCATCATCAAGTTTCATCATCTTATCAAGTTTCATCGTCATCATCAAGTTTCATCATCATCATCAAGTTTCATCATCATCTTATCAAGTTTCATCATCATCATCAAGTTTCATCATCATCGTATCAAGTTTCATCATCATCATCAACTTCCACTGCTGTACTTACAGAGCATGGAGCCACCACTGTAGCTAGTCTCCTTGCAGGAAGCCTGCACTAAGCACTTACCTGCTTTTGCAGTGGTGGTTTCTGTGGCCATTTTTTGGTCACATGATGAGGTTGCCAGCCTCTTGAATAACGTTGTATTAGTCATCTTGTACAACGTGCATGAGTGTGCAGTAGCCCTATTGTTTCTTGGTATCTTTAGACATCCCCTGAAATACATTGGACATTATTTTTTTTTAAAATAAGTAATTACTCCATCTTAATGCCTAAAGTGTAAGTCTTAAGTGGTAATACCAGTATATACAAGCTTGTACATTATGGAAAAAATGTAATATTATTTTTGTTTATTACTTTTGGAAGGTCATAACAGTAAACAAAACTAAGCAAAAATATTTGGTTGCGTTAAAAGTACAAGCAAATTCATCGAAAAGGAATTGGATAAACAGGTAAGACACCTTTCTGTGATTCATAATTGTAATAAAGCATTATTCAAGAGAAAGATTTGGGAAAATTGTGAGGCGATAGAATCTATTGGTAGGCTGAAAGTTAAGCCTGTTTTTTGAGGACATTCTCAGCTGCTCATCCCACAATCAGACTTCTTGTACAGACACTTTGGGTATGCCAACAACTCAAGCTAGCTATGGCAACTGTTTTCAGCTGTAACGTTAATTACTTCCAATGATCTACAACAGGCTATGAAAGCCGATTTTGTTGCAGTAATAGTATTTTACATAATGAATATAATAATGATGGTATGATGTTAGCTCATGTGACATTTAAACTGTATGAGAAGTCTTGAATAAATAAAGTTTCTTTTTCAAAATTGCAGAGTGAATGGTTTTTTTTTTATGTAACATTAAACAAAAATAAATTTAGTTGGAGCAGAGCTGGAGCTGCCACTATCAATGCTAGAGCAGAGCAATTTTAAAAATTTGATTGATCAAAATCCTTGGTTTAATATGACACATAGTGTGGAAACCAAATGATCAAGTTAAAAAGTATGGTAGGTCATGTTGAGGAATCCCCAGGGTAAGAGTGATAGAGGGAGACCTAAATACACATGGAGAAAGACACGACAGGAATAAAGAAGGCATGGATAGACCTTGAATGGATGGCACAGGACTGGAAGGCTTGGCTTGATTACGTTAAACTCTTATGCTCCACAAAACACACAGTGAATACAATTGAATAATGATTTTAAAATAAAGCTATTTTAAATACATAACAAAATTAAACAAATTACAGTTTAAACATGTTAGCTGTAAGTACCACATTGAAAAAAACACTACAGACCACAGGAAGCTCTTGGAGTGCTAATCAAATTTACAGAGTAGCTCAATACACCGCACCACATCGATAACGATGTATTTCATAACAACAATGAACTACTAAAACATCACCAAAACAAATTTACATCGAATGTCGTAAATGTCAGCAGAAACTGGTTGCTTATGGATTGGTCACTGAAAGTATCACACTAGGCACACGTATTGTCAAAACCATTCCATAAATGTTATAACGTCAATGTGTTGTTCTTGTGTCCGCTTGATTTAGATGAAAAAGTAAGATAAAAGAGAACACTTAGTGCACAATATTGCAGCTACTTAGAAGTCCATTTCTGGTATAGAATGTATTTTCTACGATCCTGTACCGTCCGTGTTTAGGTTTTCTTATGTCTTCTTTCTTGATAACGTCGTCCAACCTCCAACCATATTCCCAAGATGAACAGGTTGGGAATGAAAACTTTTCTTCGGGATTTTTGTCATAGCGCTGCTGAAGATAGAACTTCCGACCCTTGCCTTCTTTTGTAAATCCATCGTACAAGGTTTTTTTCACGCAAGGAGTCACAGGTCTCATCTCTGGAGCACTGAGCAATGCCTCTGTCTTCGACCTGTCATTGGCATCTCCCTTATTTCTTCCAGAAGGAGTTTGAGCAGTTATTGGAGGAAGACGTTTCAATAAATCATCTGAGTGTTTGCTGTCTTCTATTTTTTTTCGGAATACTTCAAGCTGACGTGCTGTGCTTCGAGTTTGTCCTCTCAGTTTAGCAAATGACATCAATCTAGCTGCTGATTCTTTCTCGATTGTTTCTTTCCAGAAATTTTGCATCTGAGTATTAGCATACGGATTTCTCGCCATTTCCAGCAATGTATTTGCACTTTTAGAGATAACAGACACCTTGTTTAATCTAGAGACACTTAAATTCTTGAGCAGCTATCCTCACACAAATATCAACGTCGCCAAGCCAACGTGACGTCACAAAATCTCACGAGAATCACGATATTTACGCTTGTTCAACACACTTACCAACCAAAATGGCGCCCAGTTGGCCAGAAGAAGTTGATGTTTTCTCCGTTCCTCATTCGCGGATGAAGAAACTTGTTCATAAATACAGTAATATGGTATCAGCTACGTTTCTCAGATATTTTAAGGAGAACATCTGATATAACACCACTTGAATAGTTTTATTTGTAAAGGCTGTGGGCGTGACCTTTAATATAGACCATAAAAAAATGATAGTCACAGCAGACGAGAAGAAAAATAATTACTGCCAGAAAGCAAAAATTATTCACCAATATTGAATGATTATATGAAAGACAAAGGTAGTGGGCCTACAGCATCAGATACTACCGTATGGGAGTGAAATGTTAGAGACTTCACATATACTGGGTCTCATCATTGGGGAAAGGAGAAGAATTAGAACTTCTTCCTCGTTCGACATGAAAAGGACGTTGATTGCGTTGTGTCGCCGTTTACAGCGAAGCTGCGATATTTGCGCCTGTCGGCCCGACTTCCGCACGGCATGTTTTGGGACCGGGTTTGCCTTCCTTCTTCGATCCTTACTCTCTCGGCCAGACTGCAGTGTTGGAGCCTGTTTCCAGGTCCACCACTTGGAGGTGGAGTAGGATCTTGGTCAGCTCTGGTTTGCTGACGCAAGCAGTCAAGCTATGAGTCGCTGACTCCATTAAATCTCTTTTGCTGCGTCTTCAGTCCCGGGTTAGAACAAGATCTGCCATCCCAAACGTTATCAATACGGATAAGTAACCGTATGACTTTGACACATGGCAAAACACCCACTATTAAACTAAACAAAATCCAACTAAAATGAACGAAAATTATGATATATAACGCCTCAAATTTCATAATAAATCATGCTCACAAAATTTATGTTACATGCAAACACACGCCCACATGCAAACACACCACACGGAGTCACAATATGGCAGCGTCCAGTTCACCGTCCTTCCCTTTGGCCCTTATCATTATTAGATGGGGTGACCAGTTCATCAGCAGTCATCATTACACTTCAACAAACAAATACCAATTCCTCCTATCTGGTGCCATCAGCTGAATATCTTTCCATGTTTTTCTCATCCCTTTTATTTATCTTCTCTGTGTGTTATTTGATCTCTACCTCTCTTACTTGTGGATTCCAGAATAAGGACTGTCTTGTAGCATGCTTCCACAGTGTATGCCTTATCCGTCATCAGCATAGTTTTCTCATCAATTATTGCAGTGGCACTTGTCTTGTTCTTGTCATCAGTTCCACATTGGTGATTGTGTCAAACTGTTTCAGTCCTAATATACACGAGCACCCATGTATGAAAGTCTGTAACTTCTTGGTTGTTGTTTTTATTGTTATCCATGTTGTAAAGCCATACAGTAGGATTGACCTGACATTCTGATTTTTGTGTTTGACTTGATTTCTTTTGCTTTAAAAGCAGAGCCCAGGTACCCATTTTTACAGCTAGGTAGACTGGAGCATGACTCAACTTGATATCGAACTTGATACCTTTACCTCAAGAAGCAAGTGCTCTAATCACTTGGACAATGAAATGATGATATATCGAGTAAAACAGGAGAGAGTATTGTATCAACCAGTAGAGGTAGTGTTGCTGACTAACCTTCGTTCTTCTAGAAGGATGATGTGGCACCTGGAATATTCAGATGGGAGATGCATGACGCAACAACATCAATCATAATGTATGCTTGTGTAGAATAGAAGGCTTGAAGTGGTATGACACGATCACCAATGTGGAACTAATGACGACAACTTTACACGCGCCAGTGGAATAAGAAATGAGATAACATTCTGGAGATGGATAGGACACACATTAAGAAAACCTGTTGATAGCATTACCAGACAGTCCCTGTTCTGGAATCCGCAGGGCAAGAAAGGTTGAGGGAGATCAAGGAACACACAGAGAAGAGAACTGGAGGAGGCATGAAGGGGATGAAGATGCCATGTATCTTGAACTGATGGCACGGGACAGGAAGATTTGACATAAGTTTATAGGCCTATGCTTCTTGAGAAGCTGAAAGGTGAAAGAAAAAGAAGAGGTTGTTGGGCATGCATGCTTCTGTTAACTTTTGTGAATTGTTCTTTTGTTGATGTATTATTTGCTGAAAGTTGACAACAATCAATTAAAATTCTGCTTGCATTCTTTGCTTGTTATTTAGATAACTACGACAGACTTTCGAGATGAGTTACACTTAATAACACTGCTAAAGAATCTTATGAATGTGTTTACTGAGTTCAAAGCACATGAGCAAATTGAGAACATATTGATCATGAAACAACTAAAGAACAAGTTGAGAGCTGCCTCGGTCACCAGTGCAGCTGTGTGTAACTGTCATAGTGATAATCGACTCACTGACATGTTGGATCTTGTGGAAGATGGTTACAGGTGAGGATCTTTGATCTGCTTAAAACTTTACTGTACACTTTGTCGGCCAACAACGTGTGCGATTGTGTGCCTGAAAAAAACTGAAGCATCTTAAAATACAGCAGAAATATAAATAAATTTTTAAAATGTCAAGGTTACAGAAGGACCTTAACAAATGTACTAAAGTAAATTAGTGATTACCAACCGCCCCGACCCTCCTTTTTTCACCACCTATTTTATATATGTACTTTGGAATGCAAGACAGTGTCAGTATTCTGGCCTCTCAGTTTGAAAACACTGGTAGTATTTGAAACAAGTTAGTATTAATGGAATACCACATCGTTACAAATCAATCATTATCAATCAATACACTTTAGCTCCCCAAGGAGCAGCTGCCTTCAACAAAAACATGCCAAGTTATTCTGTCGTGTGCCATCAGCTCAAGTTCTTTCCACATCTTCTTCATAATTTTCACTTCTATCTCTAGCTCTCTTCTCTAGCTCTGCCTCTGGTGGGTTCCAGAACAAGTACTTCCATGTAGTGCTATCAACAGGTTTCCTCATTGTGTGTCCTTTCCATCACCAGCATCATCTTCTCATCTCTTTTTCCCACTGACACTTGTCTGATTCTTGTCATCAGTTCCACACATTGGTGACCTTGTCATACCATTTCAATCCTTTTCTGCGCAAGCACCCATTTATGAAAGTCTGTAGCTTTTTGGTTGTTGTTTTTGTTGTTCTCCATGTTTCAGATCCATGCAATAGGACTGACTTGACATTTGAGTTGAAGATTCTTATTTTTGTGTTGGATTTGATTTCTCTTGATCTCCATATGTTTTCCAATGCAGTGAAAGCCCCTCTTGCTTTTTATATTCTTATTTTAATATCCTTGTCTGTCCTCCAACTGGGTCTATATTGCTGCCTCAAAAATGTCGTCATTTTCTGTGTTGCTGCTCATGGAACATGGCGCTACCACTGTGGCTGATCTTCCTTGCAGGAAACCTGCACCAAACATTCTCATGTTCTTGCAGTGGTGGTGTCAGAAGCAGTGGGTTTTACATGAACAGGTTGCCAGTGGCATGCACAACCTTATATTAGTTGCCTTGTACAATCTTCCAGAGGGATCTCTAGGCTTGTTCTTTCTTCCTTGCAAATATAGCCAGTACAGTATTTTCTATACTTGACAAACAGGATTGTTAATGGTTGTGCCAGGCTTTTTACATTCTTGAAGCTTCCCAAAGTAGTCTATGCCCCCAGATTTTGTGTTACTCTGTTAGGGTTATGTGTTTATCCACTAAGATGCTAAATTTTGTTAAATGTTTGAGATATTTATGTTCAGGGAGATCGCTGAAAAAATGGGTGGGGTAGTGGAGAAACAAAATAACTGCTGAACACCTGCTGCAAATGGGCCTTATATATCAGGAACAGAGAAAGCTCATATGGCCATTACCAGTACCATTTGTGGGGGATAAACTACTGAGATATCAACAACCTCAAGCTGCCAACTGCTTTCTTTGAGCATATTCAAGTTGACTGAAAGTGTATGAAGAAGAAATCAGACCTGTATATTTGTGATATCAGAGCACTGAATGTAACCACAGTTCATCTGAAGCTTTAATTTTCCTTGAAAGATTTTTAAAGTGTTAATGATTTCATAAGAATGTTGTCCATACACCTGCATATATTATTGATTACACATGTGAACATGATCAGTCTTTATGCTTTACTTTATTTGTTTCAGTATTGGGTTGTAGACAAAATGTAGAGCTGTTGCTTCTTTGATGTGATTTTGCCATTTATGAATTCTGCTGTTATTTGTGCTTGTAATTAGGTGGGCTCATAAGACAGAACAAGAGCGACAGATGTATGGGAAAAAATTGATGAACGCTTTAGATGTCTTCACACAGAACTTCATTCCTCACATGGAAGAGGAAGAAGAGGTACAAACATTTGTGTGTGTGTGTGTGTTCATTTAGGTTATTTTCAGTAGAAATGAAGGTATTTTGTAGCTAACTATTTGAGTATCACTTTGTACTAATCACCCTGTACAACTTTTTCTTTCAGCTTACATTTCTTATTTTCTTGAGGTGCTGATGACAGTTTCTTAGTACTATTTAATTGTCCATATTCTAATGTTGTTTTTGTTTATTATGTCTAAGATTACATTTTACTGGGGGTGTATAATTCTGCTAGTGTGTGGGATAAGAGTGCGTTGGATGTGCATATTTTTCTCTTTCTGCCTTATTAATTTGTTAGGTTGTGTATTTATCAGTATGGTTGTTGTTGTTTAACTAAGACTGCCGAGCTTTTCGATCTTTTGCAGCCTGTGCTAAGTTTACTAATTCTTAGCATTGTGTATGTTGTAGATCTAGATTTTGTGGATTTTCTGCCATTCTCAAAACTTGAGTTAGAGTCATGTGCTCCAGTTTCTTTCCTGGGTATTCTGTCCTGACTTAGCATACATTTAAAGGATCCTCACATCTATTTTCAAGCTGGAAGGGGGCAGGGATGTGGCATTCAGTGCATTCCCAGCCATCCATAGGGGCTGTCCAGATATGCAGGGCTAAAAATACTGTGCTCTGGTTCTGGGCTCTTGGCTAGAGAATTAAACCTAGAATTACTTTGCATACCATTCGTCAGTCTCAGTGTGTGTTTGCTCTTTTTCTGTGTATGTATCTGTGTTTTTCTATATACATGTGAGTGTTTTACAGTGTCTAATTTACAGAGGCCGCCATTATGTTCCCTAGGTGTTCCAGCCTATGCTGATGCAGTATTTCAGTTACGAAGAACTCAAGGAATTGAAAGCTAAAGTCATTTACCAGCATCACATTTGCAAGCAGCATGAGGAATATCATCATGAGAAGTTTGTAGAGGATTCATTAAAATGTTAGTATTTTCAACATGTTTTTTTATTTGTATATGTGTAACTGTGTCGATCATTATCTTTGGCTGCCTTGCCAGCTGGCATTGGCAGTCATGTTTTTCAACAGCTTCTTTCTTCTAGAACTTTTTACAGATTCTGCTATTGGCTTCTTTACTATTCATTGATATCAAATTGTGCAGCATGGTGTCTTTCTTCTCATCCTTCATGTCTTGATCATTCAGCGTTAGTCATTTTCAGGGATTTGGAGCAGTCAAATGTGTTATTAAAAAATTTTTTTTAAATTATTTATTTTGTTACGTCTAAAAAAATCCCATCCGAACTACAAAAACGAAGCTTTATTTATTAAAGCGTTTTCAAATAATTTAAATGGCACTTAAACTAGAATCATTCCGTCATGCTGATATTCATAATTCATTCTGTAAAATTTCTTGCTGGAATTAAATCCTTTATAGCTTGGTGCAGATAATTTAAAATTAACATTAAAACTGTTAACAGGCGCTCTACACTAGCAGGAGTTGTCAACATGCTTGAAGCAAGCAGCCTGAATGTGGTGTTGTTAGCTGCAAATGAAGAAAACAAACGTTTTAGCCTACCAATATTTCATTGTCTCACAAGCTTCTTGAAACTTTCTCTCGAATAATGCGTCATTGCAATTATGATTCCAAGAAACCCACCAATGTCTTTCCTGTTTATCCAGTTCCTTTTCAAAGTCATCACCTTCTGAAGAATTCATCATCATCATCATTCCTTATAGTTCCTTACGGAGTATGGGGCCACAAATGTTCCGGCACTAGTTTAATAATCTTTAAATTACATTATTTGATCTCGCCATTCATGACCTTTTCCATCTTGCATGTCGCCGATCTCATTCTTTGCTTTTCCCAAAAGTTCAAATTTAGGTGTTTCAAATTCAAATGTAAAGACATTATTTAGATCTGTTTCCGTAAATCGGCTATCACTCATGTGGGCAGATTTGAATTTGTTGTTGGCACAATGGCTAAATCTGCTTGCACATTCACCAGTCAAACGATTTTTATTATTAATTACCTCTGTCAGTCATAGCTGAATATGCAAATGATGCGCTCTTGATTTGATAGCCCTCAGCTGCTTGTGTTCCTTTCGGCAAGTTCTTTTCTCTTCTGCTTGTTGTAAGAGCTTTTTGCCCAATTTGAGGTTTCACCGTAGGGCCTGTCGCCACTTGGTGAGATCAGCGGCTTCATCCTCCCAGGTAGTAGGATTTATGTCCAGTTTCTTCATGTCTCTCCCTCTCTCTTGCATACATCATTGAACCTCAGCTGTAGTTGCCCGGTTTTTCTTTTTGTCATCTGCTAGTTGTCTGCAAAACATGTCTTTGAGGATGCGATCATCTTCCACGCGGTGGACGTGACCAAGTCAGTGGAGTCTGCACTAAGCAGTGTATACGTGCTTTGAAGGCCAGCATGTGACAGCACCTTATTATTCCCTGGTGCAATTTGTTCTGTCCACAGTTCGGGTTTGACCCTAGTCCCCATTCACTCATTGGAGAAAGCGGACAGTGACAGAACAGCACCTTATTGGCTGGGTGTTGCCCATTTTGAAGCAGGCGGTAACTACCCAGTTAGATTGTAGAAACTCCCCCACTGCTAGAAGTAGCCAGCCTTAGCCAGCTGTTGAGATGATTATAACTGGTAATTGCTACTTCCCATGTTGTGCCAACACCATAGGGTGAAGCTGGAATGTCCTGTCTAGGGTGCAAGCTCAGGTACAGTTACATGGAGATCAAGCCGTTGCCCATGCAACATGTTCCCCCTCTCCATGCAATTAGTAGGTCCAAAGGAACAGTTTGGTATCAGCCACATCGCAGGAGTTGCCAGAACAATGCGTAATCAGTATTAGACTGCCTTAGAGTCTCAGACTCCGGATTTATCCTCAACGTTTACTCCTGAAGCCTTTCCTGTAAACGGATATTCCTGCAAGGCAGAAGAGGTTGGAAATCAGTTTTATTTCTCCTAGACAGGCTACCAACCAAGGATCACGAGCCCTATCTGCCTGAAGCTGCTGGTTTTAAGGCATCAGTACCTCGCCTTCGCCCCTTTTCCTATCAGTGGAAAAAGTTCTGCCGGGCTCAGATTAAGTCAAACGTGAAGGCCGGGAGTGAGACTTGGTTGTCAGGCAATTTGAGGCTGTACAATTTACTTTTTTTATTTCAAAGTGTAGATTTTTTTTCTTCGATTTAAATTAACAATGAAAATGTATGGAAATTGTTTATTTATTTGTTTTAAACTGGAGCAGTTAAAATTATATGTGCTCCGACTCTGCACCAGCTCTGGGCAAAAAAACCTACTGCTCTGAGATGCAGCTCCAGGCTCCGCTGCAAAGCCCTGTCCATTTTCACAATTGCTTCAATCCCAAACTATACAATGGTCGTTGTGACTCCAGTTTCCATTTTCACAATTGTTTCAATCCCAAACTATACGATGGTCGTTGTGACTCCAGTTTCCATTTTCACAATTGCTTCAATCCCAAACTATACAATGGTCGTTGTGACTCCAGTTTCCATTTTCACAATTGCTTCAATCCCAAGCTATATAATGGTCATTGTGGCTCCAGTTTCCATTTTCACAATTGTTTCAATCCCAAACTATACAATGGTCGTTGTGACTCCAGTTTCCATTTTCACAATTGCTTCAATCCCAAACTATACAATGGTCGTTGTGACTCCAGTTTCCATTTTCACAATTGCTTCAATCCCAAACTATACAATGGTCGTTGTGACTCCAGTTTCCATTTTCACAATTGCTTCAATCCTAAACTATACAATGGTCGTTGTGACTCCAGTTTCCATTTTCAGTTATCAGCTATCTTTTTATTAAGTAAATATCTAATTAAAGTGACATTTTGTAATAAATCATCCATGTTATGCTTTGTCTCATGTGGCTTCATTGTTCTTTTTTTATGAACCATTTATCAAGGCAGGGGAGATTAATGCTTGCAGATCTTTTTAACAACTCCGCCTATGCCGGTCCCAAGCCTGGATGAAAAAGGAGGAGGGCGGCCTGCATGGAGGCCGTAAGGAGGCAGCCCCTCCACCATGCAAAGGCACAACAGGCCAATCACCTGTTTGCTTTAAACCACGATTACGAGTAACACAAGAGAGAAAACCGGACTGATTCTAAAGGCGACGAACTGGAACGGACTACGACTTATGGAACATGGAACACAAGAAGTATAAATGGGAAGGAAGAGGTGCTGGTGGAAGAGATGAGGAAAGCAAAACTAGAAATCCTGGCTATAACGGAAACAAAGAAAAAGGACAAGGAGTCATGGATCTCAATGGCAACACGCTGCTCTACAGTGGTGTACCCATATCCGAAAGAGCTAAAGGGGGTATGGGTTGCATTGTGGCCCAAAATCAAAAAGATAGTATCAAGGGGTGGAACTTTGTCTCAGAGCGCATTATGGTTGTGAAACTAAAAGAAGGAGAAACCATAGTCAACCTGGTCATAGTGTATGGGCCAAATGAGGATGAGAGAGCAGAGGTCAAGGAGGAATTCTTCGAGCTGCTTCAAAGGACAGTGGATGACTGCCTAGATGAAGTTATCATGCTCGGAGATTTTAATGCCAGAGTTGGAAATGACCATGCTAGATGGGGTGGAGTTATCGGAAGATATGGAGAAGATACTCTCAATGACAATGGAAAGCGACTCCTTAGATTCTGCAGTGAGCAGAATCTGATCATTACAAACACAAAGTTCCCCCATAAGCGCATACATGCATACACTAGATGTGAACCAACAAAGAATGAGAAGTCAGTGATCGACTATGCCATTGTTCGGAGAAGCTCATTCAAATATGTCCGAGATGCAAGAGTCTGGAGGGGGCCAGAGATTGGAAGTGATCACTACCTGCTAACGATCAAACGAACAACTGAAAGAGTTGCTCAGCCTAGGAACTGCTCAACATCACGCAAGAAACCAAGTAAACGAGCAGGAGAAATGAGCATTAGGACCTACAAGCTGAGAGAGCCAGAAATTAAGACCAGATATCAGGGGCTTATTGCTGCAGCGGTGAGCAACACAGAAGAACAACCTGATGACTTGGAAACCCTCTGGATTAAATTCAAGGATATCATAAAGACAGCTGCTGCAGAAGCATGTGGTGAAGTCCGACTTGGGAACCAGAGAAAGAGGACACCGTGGTGGACAGAGGAAGTCAAAGAGAAAATAAGAGAGAAGAAAATGGCATGGAAACAATACTTAGGAGCTAAAAACACAACAGGACAAATGGAAAAATATAGAGAATATGTGACACTCAGAACAGAAGTAAAGAACAAAGTGCTAGCAGCAAAACAGAAGTCCTGGGAAGAATTTGGAGAAAAGCTAGAAAAAGATGCACAAGAAAACCAGAAATTGTTCTATAAGACCCTAAAGAACATGAGGAAGGAAAAACAATGCCCTCTCAAATTTATAAAGGACAAGCAAGGCAAATTGCTTACTGCCCCGAAGGAAGTAATGGAAAGATGGAAAGAATATTTCTCAGAACTCCTTGATGGTGAGCAAGGTCAAACATCAGAAATGATAACCACTAGCACAGAAGAGGAAACCAATGATGATGAAGATGACATAAAGATGGAAGAACTGAAGGCAGCACTGGAGAAAATCAAGATGGGCAAAGCAGCAGGGCATGATGGTATAACACCAGAAATGGTTAAGTACATGGGAGCATCAGGCGACCTGTTACTCTTAAGGGTCCTACAGGCAGCATGGTGCAACAAGACCATACCAAAGGATTGGGAGATCGCCATCATAACACCAATTTTCAAAAAGGGTGACAATCGACAGTGTGGAAACCATAGAGGCATATCCCTTCTCAGTGTCCCTGGAAAAATCTACTCTAGAATCCTAGAGCAGAGACTCCGACGCCTAGCTGAGCCACAATTGGATGAGGTCCAGTGCGGATTCCGAGCAAACCGAAGTACTCAAGACCTAATCTTCACACTCAGACAGCTGAGTGAAAAGGCCCTTGAGTATAAGAGTGAGATCCATCTTTGTTTCATAGATCTGGAAAAGGCGTTTGACAGGGTCCCTTGGAGCAAACTTTGGGACTGTTTGGCAAGGAAGAATATTCCAGCACCTCTGATTCATGCTATACAGAGCTTCTACAAGTCTTGCAGAAATTATGTGAGGACAGCAAACCATAAGTCAGAAGAGTTCAGGACCACCACTGGTGTAAGACAAGGTGATATCCTATCACCTTACCTCTTCATACTCCTTATGGACGATGTCATCAAGGCATGTAAGGAGAGAACAAGAAAGTATTCAGTGGGGTACTGGAAGATGAGACAGGTCTATATTTCGGAGCTGGCATTTGCTGATGATGTTGCCCTGATTGCTAAATCAGAGGCACATCTCCAATCCAACCTGCAAGTCTGGAAGGAAGAGCTGGAGAAGAGAGGGATGGTCATAAGCAGCTCTAAAACAAAATCCATGGTGATATCACGAGAAGAAAGAAATCAGATTAAGCTGGGAGAACAGGTCCTGGAGCAGGTCGACCACTTTAAATACCTCGGAGCTATTATAGACCGAAAGGGAGGCATCAAAGAAGAGTTGGCCACTCGAAAAGCAGCAGCTGGGAGACTTTTTCAGGCCATAAATCGAGGATTCCTCAGCAAGAGAGAGGTTGGTAAGAAAACGAAGATGGCTGTATACCGCTCCACCTATGTCCCAGTCTTGACATATGGATGCGAGTCATGAGCAATGACTACAACCCATAAAAGCCAGATCCAAACCTCAGAAATGAGGTATCTGAGGAAGGTGGTTGAAGTAACAAGAAGAGACATGGTACGCAACCAGACGATACGTCAAGGCCTAAAATGCCACCCCCTACAGACCCAAGTAGAACAGTCCCAACTAAGATGGTTTGGCCATGTCTGCAGAATGGGAGAAGATCGGATACCACGACAAGCATGGGAAACAAAGAGCCAAGGATCCAGACCCCGAGGACGACCCAGAGTCCGCTGGGAGGACAACATTAGACAATCTTTGAAGGACCCAGGACTAGAATGGAACCAGGCCAGGAGGAAGACAGCCGATAGAATGGTCTGGCGCTCTCTCTTCCAAACCTCTACACCTCACGGTAGAAGGGGAGCGACTAAGTAAGTAAGATCTTTTTAACATTTAGTGGTATTAAAGAATGAAAATCCTTGTTTTTTTTTCACTTCTTAAGGAGCAAATGCTGCACAGCTGCAGTTAAATCCATACAGAAAGATAGTTGAGCGTGAACATTCACAGAGGAAAGTTACAGATTGTGAGAATAAATGTGGCCTATGGTGGTCATCTTGCACTTTGAGAAACATCCATGTACGACATCTTGGCA
The DNA here is from genome assembly GCA_024509875.1 of Oreohelix idahoensis. Taxonomy (NCBI): domain Eukaryota; kingdom Metazoa; phylum Mollusca; class Gastropoda; order Stylommatophora; family Oreohelicidae; genus Oreohelix; species Oreohelix idahoensis. The sequence goes on along the minus strand of JAMPIV010013517.1, from coordinate 145,529 downwards.
GCAGTATGTGGAAATAAAAAGAAATTTAGTCCAACAAAACCAAAAAAATGATCTTCAGCCCAATGTCTAAAGGTCATGTTGTGTGGTGATGGAAGGTATAGAATTGACAACAAGGACGTTACAGACTTATAAATGGGTGCTTGCACAGAATAAAAGGATTGAGTGGTATGATAAGATTACCATTGTAGAACTGAAAAACCAGACAAACAGGGGAGCAAAAGATGATGGTGATGGATAGGACACATATTGAGGTAAAAAGCTGATAGCATCACAAGGTTTTGGAATCCAGGGTAAGAGAAACGGAGCTGGACCAAAAAAACACTTGAAGAAGGGAAGGCAAACACAAAAGGGATAAAGAAGACAGACCTTGAATGGAAGGTACAGGTTAGAAAGAGGAAGGCTTGGCATTAATTTAAAGTCCAGTTCTCCACATTGGAGCTAAAGGGTGACAGTTAGATCTGTGGAAGAAAACCATACACAACCAGTACAGAAAGATATTGTGGAGACGAATTGGACATAACCTAGCAGTAAATGTTGTCGTGCCTTTCGAAGGAACCACTGCCCCACCAGAGCAGCAGTTTTGAATTGCAGTAGCATCATACTTCGTCGATGTGCTTCACCTCACAGAATAGTGTCGCTTGTTGCAGGAAGTCTCGACCATAGTCTGGGTTATCAGAAGTCTCAGTGTGCTAATAGTTGACCAGAGGTCAAAGTTGGCCTACTGTTGGCCTCCAGTAAAATTTCAGGTCCACTTGTGCTTGTATTTTTATTTTCTACAGCTGATGAGTCTTCTGAACAGTTGGCAGATACAGAATGTCACATTTCAAAATTGCCCAGTGAAACTTGCCTGCAGATTTTCTCCCTACTGGGGCCCAGAGACCTTGCTAGAGTTGGTCAGGTTTCACAACGATTTCTTCAACTTTCCAGGGACCCATCATTGTGGTCAAGACTGCATCCAGTTCACTGGGCACTGGGTAAGTTGTGTTTTGTGCTGATTGGAGAATAGCCAGTTAAAGCATGCCTTTATGAAACAGATATGATAGGTACATCCTAAGAATTATTGAGCTGAAATGTATAAGCAACCAGGATCTATACATCATTACCCTAGAACCTGTTCAAATGTAAAAAAGTAATTGATGGAACTAAATGGGTAGCACTTGTAGGAAGACACAAAAATGTTTTGCTGTCCTGAGAGTGAATCAGAATGAAAGACATGGATAAGTAACCTAGGATTACATGGAGAAGACCGCAAATAAGGAGATTGATCATATCCTGGAAAGAGGTAAAGATCTGTGGAAGAAAACCACACACGACCAGTACAGAAAGATGTAGTGGAAATGAATTGGACATAACCTAGCAGTAAATGTTGTCGTGCCTTTTGAGGGAACAACTGCCCCACCAGAGAAGCATTGAAGGATCATAGATAACCTGGAGAAGAAATGTAGAAAATGAAATCTCACAGGCAGAGATCAAGATAGTCCACAATAGAAATCAGTGGAGAGCAACAACTGTAGCACAATTTTCCACAGGGTGGAAAAAACGCACTGATGATGATGGAGCGCGGTAAGAAGAAATTACTAAATAAAGTAAGCTGAAGGAATGTTACAGTTCAGTGTCAGAAACACAAAGAGAATTAGTGAAATAAGTTGTAATCATAATTGGAGCTTAGAAAATTATATACGGCAGTGAAACATGAAGAATGCATTTAGTGAATTCAGATTTAATTTGATGTTCTAAAGATATTGGGATCTGTCCTGGTATTACAGAAACAGATTGACTGTATTGTACTTTATGAAGAAAAGTATTTCATTCTCTCATCTGTTGTGCACATATGGCTTTAACACTTTGAGTACTAAGGCTTCTCAGTAGCAATTACCTTCAAGTACCAAGGGTTTTTAGGAAAAATTTCCCATTTGGGGTGATAAAATTTTAAAAATCGGAGACCGAATGAGTCAACAGATTGACATGAAACTTTCAGAAACTTTCATGAAAATACATACTTAACAATTTGCTTTAGCTGGGTGTGATAGTCTAACATAAAATATAGTCACAGATGCAATTATTGTTGCTTTTTTCTCTGGCCTTGGGTGCCTATTTCCTTCCTGGCGGCAGCATTGTCTTCAGTCTTATAAAAAATTGAAAAGCAGGGCACAACACAGAGTGGTTTTTCACATCCATTACAAAATAATCTTTTCTGGACTCAGTCCAGCAGAATTACAAACAATGCATCTTGGTCGCTGTCAATTGTCTTCATACTGCTGTCAATAACATTGTTTGCGTGGACTGTGCTGAACAAATTCTATAATGCCACGTACAAGCAACCATGTTTCCCGACCTAGCAAAAACACATAAACGGCCACGCTGTATTCAGGGACGCAGGATAGGAAAAAGTTTAATAACATGGCACATTTTCAGGACTTCACAACCTGAGTTGAATTGAATGTGTATGTTTTACAGCTGTGTGTAAATATTTTCAGGTAACTGGAGTTTCACCCCAGAATCCATGGGTGGAGTGGATGGACAAGGTTTGCCTTCTCTGGATAAGGATGATGAGGATGAACAGGAGACCTATGTTTGTGTGGATGAGGATGCGGATATTGATGAATCTGGGGACAGTGATGAGACAGAAAATCTCGGAGCAGAAGGCCTAAAACAGGTAGATAATATTGTACATATTTTTTTATTATGTAGCGTTGTAGCAAAAAGACTTCTAGAACTTTGTGAAATATCAAACCTCGTTGTGGCAGACACCATCTTTCCACATAAGAATATCCACAAGATAACATGGAATTCACCTGATGGCAGAACTAAGAACCAGATAGATCACTTCTGCATAAGCGCTAAATTTCGCTCATCAGTTCAAGACGTAAGAGCATACAGAGGTGCAGAGATCGGAAGCGATCATAACCTCTGCATAGCTAAAATGAGAATTAAACTGAAGAAGTTATACCAACCGAATAAAAATAGAAGAATAGATGTACACAGACTGCAATCAAATGATATAAAGAAGGAATATAATGTCAAAATGAACAACTATTTCGATGCTTTAGGCAAAATTGACAACGATATCACCACCAAGACAATCGATACTAAATGGGAACAACTGAGAACAGCAATGACAGAAGCAGCTGTAGCGACCACCGGATACCTAGTACATAAAAAGAAAAAATGGATGAGAGAAGATACTTGGGATAAAATACAAGAAAGGAAAACAGCAAAACTTAAACTACTAGCGGCAAGTACACATAATGCAGTTGAATCTTGCAAACTAACTTATAACTTGTTAAATAAAGAAGTGAAGACAAAAACTCGAAGAGATAAAAGACATTTCATCAATGAACTGGCCGTAGAAGCTGAAAATGCTGCAAGAACTGGTAATAGTAGGTGCCTTTATCAAATTACAAAACAACTATGTCACCAGCCTACTGCTATGGAAACACCTGTTAAAGGTAAATTAGGGAATTCAATACCAACAGAAAAAGAACAAATGAAGAGATGGGCTGAGCACTTCATGGAGGTGCTAAACAGACCACCACCAACAGTAACACCTGATTTTAATAATGAAACATCCACAACCACCTTGCCAATAACTTGCGATGAATTCACGCTGGACGAGATCAAACAAGCCGTTAAAAGATTAAAAAATTTTAAAGCTGCTGGAGTTGACGAAATTTCAGGGGAAATGATTAAAGCAGTTAATGACAACAACCTCTTGAGAATTTTAGATATTATAAATGAAGTATGGAGAGAAGAACAACCACCACAACAATGGAAAGACAGTATTATTGTAAAGTTACCGAAGAAAGGTGATCTATCAGACTGTAATAACTGGCGTGGTATATCTCTATTATCAGTACCTGGAAAATTATTATGTTGCATGATGTTAGAAAGACTTAAATTGCATGCTGACGAAAAGATCAGAGAAGAACAAGCGGGTTTCAGGCCGAAACGATCATGTATTGATCAAATATTCACACTAAGAACAATTATAGAAGAATCAGTGGAAAGGCAATCGCCACTTATTATCACCTTCGTCGATTTTCAAAAAGCCTTTGATAGTCTACACCGCCCATCATTGTGGAAGATACTTACAATCTATGGTTTTCCAACAAAATATGTGAATATAATCAAAGCGCTATTGATGCGTGATGCCATATGATGATGGATGGCATCCGCATGTCTGATTTTGTGTAGTGTGTAGATGTGTTCAGTCAAAACAATGTTCATGCAACAATAACAGGGCAATCCACATAGGACGTCAGTAAACTCACGACGTATAAAGTCAATGAGTCTTGAAACAGCCGTTGACGTTTTTCTTCATTATTTATTGTGGACGCCACAGTGACAAAATGGTTACGCAAATGTGTAGGCACATCAAACAGTCATTATCACAGCAACATTCAATACAGCAATAAACGGTAGACAGCATTACAATGATGAGTCAGATGCATGTTATATTTCATAGTGCTGTAAATGTAGTCAGGTGGAAAACTCCATCCTTTTCTATAACAGCCAGGAGATAACCAGATGTATGAGATCAGTTCACTCTCCTTAGTCTGACTTCAGCAAGACAGACACGTCTGCCGAAGTATAAATAATGTCCTCAAAAATATCCTCTAGATAATAAAGGTTTTCTAAACCTAGTTCATTTAACAAAGTAGCAAGTAATGGTCCTTGGTACCTGCATCAACCGATGCAGTACAATGCAGCGACATGTGAGCTGGGAAAAAAACATCTCGTGACGACGACTTTCGCAGACAGGCTATGAATCGAAATCGCTCACGACCCAAAATCGATAGAGTTAATGAAAAAGTCAATTTACCTTGCTTTCATGAAATACACAGAAATATCACGCCTCCCGACATGTGGGAAAACACTAGAGGTATTATCCCGAATAAACGAAATATCCATAAGAGGACTGCACATCCCTGACAGAACAAAAATAGCGGAGATCCCCTCTTCAACGAGGCATCTCTTTCGCCATTCCAAATCGCTCACCCCCACTAGTGGTGGGCGGAAACCGATCGACCAAACAACAAGACAAGTCATGCGCAGTCCAGCGCAAAAATGACCACAGCTCAAAAGTTAACTGCATTCGATACTAACGCGAGAAGACAAATGCTTACCGAAAAGTGACTATAGATTTCAAGCAGTTGTTGCCCTTGCGTTATAAAACAGATATTGAAATAAAACGATGTTGCGAGAATTTATCACGCAACATATCACCACCTCCTCCCGATAAAAAAAAAAATGTGGAACATATTTTTTTTTTCAATATCAAAGAGCAAGCGATAAGCGGCTCAAAACGCACGAATTATGCGCTGATAATTAATTAAATTGCCAAACAATAGGCTAATTATAGAGTGTCTGGTGAGGATATACCTCAACAGAAAAATAAATATGTCTCAAAAAATATTCACATCGGGGAGGTGTCACCAACACACATCACGTTAGCATGTAAACACAATATACGTATGCAAGTTACTATAATCATCATTAAACAGCATACTCTAATATTGTCTTTAAAAATGGATGTACAAATCTGATAGGAAAATTTAAATAGTACATTCTTTGACATGTAATGACATAAGTACATAGCAAAGTTAAACTACATGACGATCCAGGACATATGCTCTGGTATTCCGAGGGTAAGTACACAATCTAGAACTCGTAAGGTAAGTCCTCAGCTCAACAATGACATTCTGAGAAAGTACAAGCAATATAATGCTAATTAATAACTAATATGCTTCATAAGGTACAATACATTATTAATAATTGTGGCTGTTTAGTAAACTAACGGCCCTTATATTAACTACTCAGTCCTCCTCTATCATTTTAAAAAAACGAACAGAAGAAGATGACACTGTAATATATAGAAATATAGGACAGAAGTATTAGTTGGAGTCATGTGGGCATCTAGACAAAATGTCAGCCATCACATTATCCGCACCACGGATAGCTCGTACCGTGAAGTGAAAAGGTTGAAGAGCTATAGCATATCGAGTGGATCTCGAACTCTTCAAATTCTTAGTCTGAATAGCTGTAAGAGCTTTCTGATCAGTCTCTAGAATGAAATGTGCGCCCAGGAGGAATCTTTGTAGCTTTAGAATTGACCAAACCATCGCTAACAACTCACGGTCTAAAACCGAGTAGTTCCTCTCTGCCGCATTTAGTTTTCTAGAAATGTACATAACAGGATGCAGAGTATTTGCATATTCTTGCATCAGTGCTGCTCCAATCCCAGTGGATGAAGCATCACTCCGAAGAACAAAAGTCCTATCAAGAGTAGGTAATCTTAAGATGGGAGGAGAAGAAAATATATTCTTGATTTGGTCTAGTGAAGATTGGCATTCTTCAGACCAACGGACCAGATTAGGCGAACCTTTCTTCAACAATGTTGAGAGAGGTGCCATGATCGAAGATAAATTTGGAATAAATCTCCCATAAAATTGAATTAAACCTAAGAGACTCCTAACTTGTTTCTTCGTTTTAGGAACAGAGATGTTCAGTATTTTGGAAGTATTGTGGTCTTCTGTCTTCAAGAGACCATGACCAACACGATGACCCAGGAAAGAGATTTCACCAAAACCAACAAAAGCTTTAGAAGGTTTTGCTGTCAAATTATTCTCACGTAGAGTGGACAGTAAGTCATATAACCCTAAATAGTGATCTTCCCAGGTATCACTGAAGAGACAGATGTCATCTAAGTATGCGATGACATCCGAACGATGTGACAGAATTCGACGCATCATGCGAACGAAAGTGGCAGGGGCGTTCATGAGACCAAAAGGCATAACATTCCATTGAAATAGACCCCTAGGTGTAGAAAAAGCAGTAAGAGGTTTGGCATGCTCTGCTAAAGGCACTTGCCAATAACCTTTAGACAAGTCAAGTTTAGTGAAGAATCTAGAATTAGAAAGTCTAATCAGTAGATCTTCTAACAAAGGCATCGGTTCAGCGTCGAACTTTGTGACCTGATTCAATTTGCGATAATCAACGCAAATTCGTATGTTCTTATCCTTCTTCCGGACAATAACCATGGAAGAAGAATATGGTGAAGTCGATGGTTCAATTATATTTAATTGAATCATTTCATCCAATTCCTTTTCCACTTGCGACTGAAAGTGTATAGGAATAGGATACGGCCTAACCCTAATTGGATTATTGTCGGTAAGAATTATGTCATGTTCTATGACATCTGTGTGTCCAGGAATGTCAGTGAGAACATCCTGAAATGTTTGTAACATCGACAAGTCTCGTCGATGTTACGTCACCAGAAAGATTAGGAGAAACAGAAACGTTTTTCCAAGATTCCGTGGAATGTAATGGAACCACTGGAAGGGGAAGGTTGACATCAGAGAAGGTAGCTTCCTCATCCTGAATGACAGACAGGGATGAATAATGACCGTGAGGTGCAGGAGCATCATCCGTTGCCTGGAAAATAGGCAGCAAATAGTCCGGACGTTCGTGAAATTCCGAAAGCATGTTTATGTGGAAAGTTTTATGCTTTCCATCAATATCGACCACATAGTCAACATCGGAAATCCGAGAGACTATTGCATACGGACCTTTCCATGCAATAAGAAGTCTATTTTCCCTACTGGGGAGTAGGACGAATGCTTTGTCACCTGGACAAAGTTGTCGTAGACATCTATTCTTGTTAGCAAACTGCCTTGCCTTCTCTTTAGCAATTTCTGATGAAGCAGTTGCTAGCTTACATGCCTCAATGATCTTTTGTCTAAGAGCAATGACATACTCATATGAGGATTGAGTTTCATCGCTAATATCATCGGCAGTGATGAGATCGTGTAATAAAGACATAGGGCCGCGTGGACGCGCGCCAAAGACAAGTTCGAAGGGAGAAAATCCTGTGTGTTCATTAGGGACTTCTCTATAGGCAAAGAGAGCCGCGGGTAAAACCCTGTCCCAATCTTGAGGATGATCTTCAGTTATCTTACCAAGCAAAGTCTTGAGCGTTCTATTCAGACACTCAACTAACCCATTAGACATAGGATGGTAGATACTACTGAGAGATCGTTCAATATGTAAGGTAGACATTACCTGTGACATAGTGTCAGATATGAGTTGAGTGCCATGGTCTGACAATATTTCTCTGGGGAACCCCAAGCGAGAAAATATCAACCAAAGAGCATCTGCGATATCTGTAGTAGATATGCTCTTAAGAGGAATAGCCTCTGGCCAACGTGTGCACATATCGACACATGTAAGGATAAACTGATGTCCTCTGGCCGACTTGACCTTAAAAGGGCCAATAATATCTATGGCCATTTTCTGAAACGGCCGAATAGGAATGTCAGCAGCCTGGATAGGCGCAGCATGTCGTGGTCCTCTAGATTTGACCTCCTGACATACCTTGCATGATCGGCAGTAAATACGAATGTCCTTATTGACAAAAGGCCAAAAGAAAGCCGCAAGGACTCTCGACTTCGTACGGGCAAAACCCATATGTCCAGCACATTGCGAGTCATGAGCATGTTGTAATATTTGGACTCTCATGCTCTTGGGAACAAGAATTTGCGAATGTGCCGACGTAGTCGAATCTTGTACCATACGTACAAGTACGCCGTTTCTCATTGCAATCCAAGATTTTCTATTTGTATCCTGATTCGGATCACCTTTCTTCGCAAGAACGAAGAATTTTTTTAAAGAAGGATCTTCTTCTTGCAATTTTATGAAAGAGTCACGAGTAATTACTAAGTGACTATCTTGGCTATCAACTTCATTATCACTATTCAGTGAAGTTTCGGGTGTTTGTAGAGCTTGTGCTCTTGTAACTACTGCATTTGTAGCTTGCATGTTATTATCTTCCCAAGCAGCAATCTGCTGTGGGGTACACTCCCTAACTCCGTGAATACGACCAATAATAAGGTCCGCAATAGGATTAGGTAAGAGACAAGCATGCACATCTCCAGTAAAGAAAGGAGTGGCAATGCGAATTACAGCAGTAGGATATTTTTTTCTAGAGTGCCGCCAAATGTGACACATTTAATAACCCTTCCTGTAGCACAAGATGGATCTACAAGCGATTGTCTAACACCAATAGTGGTGCATCCGGAATCGAAAAGTAGTGAGACCGGAGTGTCATTAACAAGACCCTTATGTAGAATTAAAGAACCCCTCCCGTCATGCGCAACAGCAGCAGGAAGAGCGGGAAGTGGGTGACCACAACTCAAAGTAGTTATGGTACCCGGTTCGAATAAAGTACTGCATTGGGGGCATTTGTTTGCTCTCTCAAGTCAAAAGCAGAACTAGTGACAGCGTCAAAGTTTTTACTATCAACAACATGATTACAGGCTCCCTCAGTTTCCTGTTGTACAGCATTAGCCTGCTGATATCTCTTTTTTTTTTGTGTTGAGATCTACCCCGACTATTATTACCTCTGAAGTTATCAGAGTTATTATTATCTCTGCAGTTATTATTGTCTCTATTGTAATTGTTATACTGGTTCGAATTCCAGTTTCCACGATTACTATCATGTTCACATTGATGCGAACATCTATTTGTTTGGTTCTGAGGTCTTCGGCAGGAATAACCTCTATTACCATATCCTCTTTTGAAATGCTTATAATTATTAGGGTGATAGTAACGACCACTATCAGGTTGTCTCCAATTCTTCGAAGAAGAATCACCATGAAATTGGTTTCCATGATTTTGACAGAAATTACCGCTGCCCTTTCATCAAAATTTTGTTGGGATCTACGAGCAAAGTTTTGACCATACGGAGCTGCCGAAGCAACTGGTAAACCTTCTTTCACCTTAGAGTTACCCATGGTTATGTGTGGGTGCGCAGTTACGTATTGGCAACAGAAATCTTCCATTTCTTTTATTGTTTTTAGGTTTACGTTCATGAAGGAAAGCAAGGAAAGACTCATTGACAGACGACATGACTTTGTCTCTAAGTATTAAGTCCATAAGTCCTTCATAAGTTTTTTCCGTCTTAGATAGTTCAACCCATCGTGAGAAAGTAATGCGTATTCTTGCAATAAACTCGGAGAATTCAACTCCATTTTCAGGTAACATGTTTTTAAATTGTAGACGATAGCCGTCTTCGTTAAGCTGATATTTCTTTAACAAAGCGGCCCTGACAACCTCATAATTGCTCTTGTCAGGTTCATCCACCATATTTAATATACTTAGAGCTTTACCTGTCAGTATCCCTGATAACTGATAAACATATTTTGCTTTGTCTATGTTATGAGCTGTACATGCTTGTTCAAATCTGTCCAGATAGAACATTATGTCATCACTGGAAGGACTAAATGTTGGTAACTTAATCTTAAAAGTATCATTATTAGCCTTCCCAGAAGATGAACCCTTGTTTGAATCATTACCATTACTCATGCTCGTCAATTTCAATTTCTCCAACTCTAAAGCTAAGAGTTTTTCTTCATGTTCCATTTTTGCTTTCCTCTCATCAGACTCTCTTTGTAACTTCCTTTCTTCAGCTTGAGCCTGCATTTGAAGTCTTTCATTTTCAGCTTCTTTTTCAAGTCTTTTATTTTCAGCTTCTTTTTCAAGTCTTTTATTTTCAGCTTCTTTTTCAAGTCTTTTATTCTCAGCTTCTTTTTCAAGTCTTTTATTCTCAGCTTCTTTTTCAAGTCTTTTATTCAGCCTCTAGCTGTAGCTTTCTTTCCTCAGCTTCTGATTCCCTTTTTTGTTTTTCCATTTCCATTTGGAATCTCTTTTCATCCACCTGCATCTGCAGTTTCTTTTGTTCAGCTTCCATATGCAGTTTCTTTTGTTCAGCTTCCATTGCTTTATCATATCGAGCAGTTGCAAATTCTTCTAACTTATCACCAGTCTTCCCAAGCAATTTACCCTGCTCAATAAAGTGCTCAAATGTAGACATGTTGTCTAACATATGAGTCCAAAACCTGAAATAATTAACTAATTTATTTCAAACCTAAGTGTAACAAGTCTTAATTAAGCACTTGTATATTCACATCACATTATATTATCCCAGTCTCTGTGGGAAACAAGTCTCCAATCAAAGAACTTGTATATGAAATATCAGCACTCAAATCTTGATCATAAGTGCACTTCTCATTCAATAGTGCACGACACTATTCATCATTCATTTATCATCAGTATAGTAGTAACAGTGCATTAGCATAGCCCATTAACTAATTACTATAACTGTAAACAATGACTATGTAAACACATGCAGAATGTAAACATTGAAAATGTAAACAATACAAACAATGTAAACAATAACAATGTAAACAATAACAAAGATCAGCAACAATACAAAAACTTTCGCAGAAATCAACTAAAAATAAAGCAGAAATTAATGAAATATCACAAAAAATGTGACGATATCTGCGATAGAATTAAACAAAATACATGACACCACAGTGTATAAACAAAAATGTTGTATGAAACTAAATTATAGACAAGAGTAGGCTAACAAATACAAACAAATCACAACAAAACTAAAGAATGTGAAATAATAACGAAAACAATATTAAAACATGTCATCACAGCTAACATAAATAGCAACAGAAGTCGCTTAGCAAATTCCAGTATCGGAAATTTGCAAACCCTACAGAAAACGCTCACAATAGACGACCTCTATGACGTGGCATAATCTAACGGAGACACCACCCAACCGAGAACCCGCTGAAATATAAACATATAAATATACAAATAACATATAGACATATAATATATAGAATGAGATGATACACAGAAGACTCAGCAGAAGTATAAGGGCACAGTTTACATACAAACAGGCCACTTAACTTAAAGGCTTCCAATCGTAGAACAGCAGAAAAACGGATGTCAATCAACGTCCTAAAGAGCGAAGCTCCAACGATGATGGCACATCTGAACTGCTTCCACTGCTAACACGATGGTACAAGAGCTTCTGAAATACTGTGTGTTGAGTTGTTTCGGCACTTGACCTTCTAATCCAAAAGTAAGTTGATGGAAATCGGTACTTGGCCTTCTTCAGAAAACAACCCGTTTCAACCGGCACTTGACCTTCTCAAAAAACGACAGCACTGGAACCTTGACAGCAGCAACTTGCTTGACTTGCGTAAAAGATAACAGCAGTCCGAGTTATCCGGCAACATGTAACAACGCCGGGTACTGTCAAATTCTTGTTTCCGTCAAAAAATTGAAATTTGACTTTTACCGGGCAACGCCGAGTACTTTGAAAATTTTGAAGATGTTGACTGTATTGAAGAATGTTAATTTCTTGAAGGATGCTGATGAATTCTTGTTGAAAATGAAGTGGGTAAGGGACCCCGTGTTTGCTGGTACCAGAATCAAACCAGCTTATGGCCACCAAATGATGCGTGATGCCATATGATGATGGATGGCATCCGCATGTCTGGTTTTGTGTAGTGTGTAGATGTGTTCAGTCAAAACAATGTTCATGCAACAATAACAGGGCAATCCACATAGGACGTCAGTAAACTCACGACGTATAAAGTCAATGAGTCTTGAAACAGCCGTTGACGTTTTTCTTCATTATTTATTGTGGACGCCACAGTGACAAAATGGTTACGCAAATGTGTAGGCACATCAAACAGTCATTATCACAGCAACATTCAATACAGCAATAAACGGTAGACAGCATTACAATGATGAGTCAGATGCATGTTATATTTCATAGTGCTGTAAATGTAGTCAGGTGGAAAACTCCATCCTTTTCTATAACAGCCAGGAGATAACCAGATGTATGAGATCAGTTCACTCTCCTTAGTCTGACTTCAGCAAGACAGACACGTCTGCCGAAGTATAAATAATGTCCTCAAAAATATCCTCTAGATAATAAAGGTTTTCTAAACCTAGTTCATTTAACAAAGTAGCAAGTAATGGTCCTTGGTACCTGCATCAACCGATGCAGTACAATGCAGCGACATGTGAGCTGGGAAAAAACATCTCGTGACGACGACTTTCGCAGACAGGCTATGAATCGAAATCGCTCACGACCCAAAATCGATAGAGTTAATGAAAATGTTAATTTACCTTGCTTTCATGAAATACACAGAAATATCACGCCTCCCGACATGTGGGAAAACACTAGAGGTATTATCCCGAATAAACGAAATATCCATAAGAGGACTACACATCCCTGACAGAACAAAAATAGCGGAGATCCCCTCTTCAACGAGGCATCTCTTTCGCCATTCCAAATCGCTCACCCCCACTAGTGGTGGGCGGAAACCGATCGACCAAACAACAAGACAAGTCATGCGCAGTCCAGCGCAAAAATGACCACAGCTCAAAAGTTAACTGCATTCGATACTAACGCGAGAAGACAAATGCTTACCGAGAAAAGTGACTATAGATTTCAAGCAGTTGTTGCCCTTGCGTTATAAAACAGATATTGAAATAAAACGATGTTGCGAGAATTTATCACGCAACAGCTATATGACAATGCAAGATGTTGTGTTAGAACAAATAAAGGGAATACAGAATGGTTTACAGTAGAAACAGGGGTGAAACAAGGCTGTATTATGTCACCACTACTTTTTGGAATAGCTATTGATTGGGTTATGAGAAACTATACCCACAATGAACAATTGGGTATAAAATGGACAAATGGAAAATTCCTGGGGGACCTGGATTTCGCAGATGATGTAGCATTCTTAAGTTCAACACCAAGACAATCCCAAGAAGCAATAAATAATTTGTGTCATCTCTCGGTTAAAATTGGTCTCCAAATAAATGCCTCTAAAACTAAAGCTATGAACTTTTCTAACGAGACCTTTGATATCATCTTGAACGGGGAAAAACTACAGAAAGTTGAAAGTTTCAATTATTTAGGCAGTAAAATGACTCAGGATGGTGACACAACAAGAGAAATCCATACTAGAATTGCTTTGGCAGCTAGCGCCTTCAATAGATTATCTAACATTTGGAAATTACGATCATTGAATATACATACCAAGCTTCGTCTGTTTAATTCAAATGTTATCTCAGTGTTAACATACGGCTGTGAGAGTTGGAAAATAACAAAATCATTGGAGAACAAGCTGAATACATTCGAGAACAAATGTCTTAGAAAACTCATGAACATCAATTGGAAAGAATTCAAGACTAATCGACAAATAAGAGAAGACTCTAGGCAGAAATATGTCTCCGACTATATAAGGAAAAGACGATGGTCATATATCGGTCATGTCCTACGAATGCAAAACAACAGAATACCACTACAGGCGCTCACTTGGGTTCCTGAGGGTAAGCGGAAAAAAGGAAGACCAAAAGAAACACTCAGAAGAACAATAATAAGAGAAGGAAGAACGTTGGGCCTAAATAATGTGCAAGAGCTAAGAGGAGTGGCGTCACAACGAACAACCTGGAGAGCACTGGTTTCTGCCTTATGCGCCGTGTTTGGCGCTTAAAGAATTTATTATTATTATTATTATGTAGCAAAAATGGTAAGTAGTCAGTTTTACTTATGGACACAGCAAATGGTAACTCAGGACACATACTGAGAAGGTAAACAGGAGCATACTTATTCACAGGTATAGAGCTAATTCATAACAGATAAGACAAAGACCTAATACTGTGTCTATAAGTTCATAGAAGAATTCAATACCATAATTCCCGCCGTAAGTACTTCGTCGGTCACTCACATTTTGCACACCGTCATTTGCGCACTTTTTCTATTTTCGAGAGAGTACATTAACTTTCAACTACAGCTAAGGGGTGCAACTGTGGTTGAAAGTTAGACAATAATTGTATTGCTTCCCTTTATATGTACTCTCGTGAAAATAGAAGTGTGATGGTGTGCATTAAATCAACAGACAATCAAGATACTCTTCTGTCCAGTTTCATTCGGGAAACGGATTTAACTCATCATTTTTCTTAAAAATAACCTTAAAATGTAAGTTTCTGATTGTTTCTTCAAGACAAAATTTTAATTTAAAGTATTGCAGACTTATTATAATGGATCAAAATGATAAGATGGCTAAAAGGAAGAGACGATCGCGTCATTCACAGCGAGCAAGCGAGACTATAGAAGAAGCAGCAATGTAATACGTGTAACAGAAACAACACACTATAATTAAAAACCTGCCAATTTTAGCGGGTTGTTGCTAGTATGAATAATAAATAGCAACACTGGTTGGTTTAAGTAAAGCTTGTGTGAACACAGATTCCATAGTTGTGTGCACTATTATGAGAGTGAATACCTCTGGTGATTTATTTTTTTTTTTGGTCTGCCTTGTCTTGTGTTCTATCATAGTTCACTTGCTGCAAGGAGATGGTGTGGTTTAGATTCTTCTGGTTCTAAGTGAATATCACTTCCATTACTTTTCTCTGGTCTAGTGTCCTATCTTTCTTAAATTTCTTACGCGTGTCCTATCTGTCTGAAATTTCTTACGAGCGTTTATTTACCTGTTTTCTTTAATTATTTACTAAGACAAAAATGACATGTAAGTATTGAGAGCACAGTAGAAGTGAAAATATTAACACAACCAGACATAGGAACAACTATATCCACAAAAAGTGCAAAGTTTAAACTGTCCTCAGAACTTAAATGATCGTCAGCAAGTCACAATGAGGGACTGTAGAGGTATTAGTTGGAAGAGAAAAGTAAACACAGATTCATTTATTTGATGTGTTCAAACATTTTTTTCCTGTAGGACAAAAATCTTTATGCCTCTTTTCATATCAGTATATTATAAATAATTCTTATTTAGTCAAGGCACAAAAATTCTTACCGCCGTTGGCGATCAGAAGTTTAAGATCTTCTCTTTCGTACATTCTCTGACGTCACTTTGAATATGTTTAAAGACAAATATATAAATTAAAAAATAATATGGTATGAAATCAGTTTTACAAGTAAACGGTACACATGAGACAAGGGACGTTTCGGGTTTTACCCTTCGTCAGCCACAGTAATCAGTTTTACAAGTAAACGGTACACATGAGACAAGGGACGTTTCGGGTTTTAAGCAGTACAAGCAGTGGTTAGCTTGAGCTACATGAATTGGAAGATAGATTAAAGAGCAATAGAAACAACCTAATCAACAGGCCAGATGACAAACTCAGTTCCTACTCCAGAATATTTCCTACCACTTCCACTCCAGGTGCAGCTTTTTTCACAGGGGACATCTTTCACACAATTGACCAATGGGGGCTTGATCAGCTAGCAGGTAGTGACCATAAACCAATAAAGCTGGTCATAAGTATGGACTATGTTCCCCAGGAACTAAAACTACTGACCAAATAGAAGTACAAACTGGCTGACTTGGACAAATTTGCAATGCTAACAGACAGGTTTTGTGAGACTATCAACACACAAAACAGCAATATGAAAACAGTGGTTGGAAGTCTGAACAGCACTTAACTTCAAGCAGCTACTGAGTCCATTCCCAGTTGTTAGCATCCAGACTTTTCATGCTTAGATCAAGGCTTAGATAGGTCAGAAACTACTTCTTTCTTTTCCCTAGTTGATGCTTTTGGAACATTGAGCCTTAACTGCATGTTCTCTAGCAACTGTGATTTCTGTAGCAGCATGTTTTATGTGAGTTTGTCCGTATATTGCTAAGTAAAATGGAGTATATCTTCCAGTACACTTAGTGGCAGGAAGTGGAAAGACTGTGTATTTTAGTGTTTAAAAAAAAAGTTGAAAATGTGGAACTTTTCTATAACTCTTAATGCATAATCTAGCTTCTCCAGATTGTCATTATTTCTGTGTTTCTTGTATTTCTGTGTTTATACATTTGTTGCTGAAACCAACATTCCTATTCTACCTTTGCCTTGCATGTTATTTGACCCCTACTTGTTAAAAAGAAAGTTTGATGGACATAGTGTCTATAAACATGTCTGGGTTGTTCAGATCTACAATTCTGTAATTGTGGTTGTCTTGAAAGTGATTGCCCTAGTTATAGCACTTTTAAAAATAAACTTAGTTGGTCACCTACCATAACACGGTTACTCTTGCATTGAGCGATTGCCTCATTTGTATGGACCTGGATAGAATATCCGGAGTGCCTATTACTTCCTGACTTATATGTTGTTTTGTTTCCTTCTTTCTTGCTGGTATTCTTATGAGTGCCTACCATTTACCTATTTCTGTTATTTGTTTACAGATTCTTAAAGAAGCCAGGCTGCTAACTGCTATTGTGAAATATCTGTTGCCTCAAGTCGGGTCAGGGGTCAAAGTGTGCGACCTTGCCTTCAGCAAGGGCTTGAGCAGCAGTTTGGTAAAGTACTTCTCACAGTTATAGTAGTTTGTCTTTAAATGACCTTTATTGTATGAATAACACTGGACAACAGCCAAAATGTATCCGAGACAAAAGTAGCTATTTTAAACTAATTTGGATATGCTGATCACGAATATGAACTTAAAAATCGCGAATTAGCTCTAGTTTTCAAGATATGGGGGGATGGGGGGGGGGTCAATAGGCTGGTGACTTCACCTTCCTGATGCGAATGACCCAGTCCTTCTCTTTTCTATAGCCCTGGTGCGTGATTCCCCATGAGACGGATAGCCTTGAGCGCCAATTGGATGACGTAATCTGTAGCAGTCATTGCAACCACATTTCCTCCTTGCCATCATTTGTGTTGTGGATTCTGTGAGTGCAGACGTGTCGTTCAAGATCCCTTGTGAATGTGTGAACAGTGTGGATTATTTTTGCTATATTTGCAGACAAATAACTTTGCTATCACAAAGGCAACCCATTACACAGATGATAAAGAAAGCTTACAGCCTTTATTTTGGTTGTGAGATCAGTGACCATGACCGGTATTCGGTCCCACACATATGTTGTCAATCCTGTGCAACGAATCTGCGCTGCTGGTTGAACCGAAAAGGCCGATCGATGCGTTTTGCAGTTCCAATGGTGTGGAGGGAACCGACAAACCATCTTAATGATTGTTTCTTTTGCATGACTCCTCCAATTGGACATGGTATTTCTAAGAAGAAAAAGCTGCCTGTGACCTATCCGAATATTCCCTCTGCTATGCGGCCAGTGCCTCACGGGGAAGGACTTCCTGTTCCGGACCCACCAGAATCTTTTACTCTGGATGATGAAGATAATAAGGCCAGTGGACATCCGTCACCTGTGAAAGCATCTACATCAAGAGATCCTGATTTCTTGCCTATTGAAGAGTCTGCACGGCCACATAAAATTACCCAGAGTGAATTGAATGATCTAGTGAGAGATCTGGAATTGCCAAAAAATAAAGCAGAACTGTTGGGGTCCAGACTGCAGCAATGGAATCTTCTAGAAGAGAATGTGCATCTGTGTTTCGTGCTCGGCAAAAAGATCTGCTTCCATATTTCAAAATGACAGATAACTTCATTGCTTGTGTTAGTATAGTGGGTCTGATGGCAGCACTACTGTTACGGTATATGATATTAACGCCGTCTGCTAAAGGTTAGCGGACGTGCAAATGTAAAGGTTAAGACATTTAATATATTGCGATAGATGTTTCAATTATTGAAACATCTATCGCAATATATTAAATGTCTTAACCTTTACATTTGCACGTCCGCTAACCTTTAGCAGACGGCGTTAATATCATATACCGTAACAATTACACATCAACTACAAAGACGACGATTGGAGGCTGTTCATTGATTCGTCCAAGTTGAGCTTAAAAGCTGTGCTGCTCCATAATGGTAACTTTTTACCATCTGTTCCACTCGGGTATGCAGTCCACATGAAAGAAACGTACAACAACATGAAACAACTGCTACACACCATCAGCTATGACAAGTATAAGTGGCAGATTTGTGGTGACCTGAAGGTCATTGCCATCTTGATGGGGCTACAGCAGGGCTACACAGAGTTTTGCTGTTTCCTCTGTCTGTGGGACAGCTGTGCCAGGACTTCCCACTACAAGAAAAATGATTGGCCCCAACGACAATCACTTGAACCAGAAAAAGAATGTAATTAACGAACCACTTGTAGAATCCCACAAGATCTTGCTCCCTCCTCTCCACATCAAACTTGGACTAATGAAGAACTTTGTAAAGGCCATGGATTGAAATGGGGCAGGATTTTTATACCTTCGTGATAAATTTCCAAGACTTTGTGAGGCCAAAATCAAGGAAGGTATATTTGTCGGTCCACAGATATGTCAGCTCTTCTGAGATCAGCATTTTGATGATATCCTCACAGGTGATGAAAAGTTAGCATGGAATGCTTTCCAGCAAGTGGCCACAAACTTTCTAGGAAACAATAAGGCTGACAATTACCAGGAGCTTATAGAAACCCTCATGCAGCGCTACGAGAGACTAGGGTGCAACATGTCTTTGAAATTACACTTTTTACACTCATCTGGATTTCTTCCCTGCTAACTGCAGTGCTGTCAGTGACGAGCATGGGGAACGATTTCATCAGGACATTACTACCCTCGAAAAAAAGGTACCAAGGGAAATGGAACGCAGCAATGCTAGCAGACTATTGTTGGACCCTTGTGAGAGATGCTCCGGAAACTCATTACAAGCGACAGGTAAAAAGGCATCGCTCTTATCATTTCCGCTATGAGCATTATTATCATATGGTATGTATATGCAAATGTGTAAAACTTGTTTTATAGATATTTAAAAAACTAGAGCTAATCTGGTGTTTTAACGGCCATTTTCAAATTCAGCAGCCCAAACAACATAAAGGTAACTTGGTTTAATCTCAGATACACACAAAAAGTCAAAATTTGTTGTCCAGTGTAATCGGTCAGAAAGTTAAGGTACTTAATTTGGCATCATCATTGTGCCTGAGATCTGGTAAAGCCAAAATATAGTAAGGTTGAAACACATTACTGTGTGTTAGAAAAGAAATGTAGAAACAGGCATTTATTAGTACAAATATATTATCACAACCCAAATGAGAATAAGTAATTGACCAAATTATATGAAAAAAAAACCATTAACTCTTAGTATACTGTTGAAGGACTTTCGTGTGTGGTTACTGGTTGTGTTGCTTGAATTCTGATCGTGCTAATATTCGTACGCGAATGGGGTGAACCTCACCTTTGGGTTGTCGTAATGCCTGAACTTGGCATCAAGATGTAAACAACTGTTCATCTTATTAACTCAGCAACTTGATATAAAATACATAATTCATAATGGTTGAATGGTGTAACGTGATTCAACGAATAATGCCTCCGGTTCGAGTCCTTCACAATTTAATATGGATTACACACATACATAAACAGTTCAATTCACACATGAGGTACATGCATCAATCAATCAATAGCGTAGACTGCTGTTTTACATGTCAATGTCCGTTTAAGGATACAATGCAGTAATTGTCGTCAGAACATCACAGCTATATGCACGCGCAGATAGAATGGCTACCTGCCGACAGTGAGACTGTGAGTCTAATTACTTCGTATAAAGTAGACGATTATCTTTCTCCTTCCAAGGATTTAGTTAATCACTAACCTCCATAAGTTTCCTCTCATGTAGAGTTCTAGGACTGACCCTGGTCCATCATAATGCACATATAAATGGCTATATCATGCCATTGAATTGGAAGGTTAACAAAACGCAGCTATTCAGCTTGGCGGTCAAGTAACAAAGGGTAGCGTCTCCTAGTTACCGACTGTGACCCAAACAACGCTAGACACGTCATAATCGATCGTGTATGGAGCGTTCAATAATTGAAACATCTATCGCAATATATTAAATGTCTTAACCTTTACATTTGCACGTCCGCTAACCTTTAGCAGACGGCGTTAATATCATATACCGTAACAATTCCCTGTACACCGGGGAAAAAAAAATCGATAGATTTTTTTTCAAGATCTATCCGACTTAACAATTTTTCAAAAAAAAGTTTAACACAATCGTGACATATGGCCGACGATGTTCTGAGTAGAACCGTGTCGCGGTCATGTCAACTAACTATTTGTCATAGTCATCTAACATTAATCACATTATATATCAATATTATACATATTATTATATCAACTAAATAAAATGTGCAATGTTAATAGTGAATGATAGAATTAAATTAAAGTAAGGTCTGTCGTATTAGTATGTCATATAGGAATTAATTTGACTAATTAAAATTAAATTAATTAATTAAACTAAGAGTTAAATTATTAAGATTCTAATATAACGCGATGTTATGAGAGAAGAAAAGACAAAATAAGTGAGAAGAAATAGAAAGAAATTCGAATATAAGTTTAACTTAATTGGGTGTGTTAAGTGTTAGTGAATAATAACTATCTAATTTAACTAACTAAATAACGTATAGGTACATAAAAAAAAATATTAATCTAATACTTGTGTGAGATTTATTTTCTCTTTTCATAATTTCTTCTTTTTATATTTCGTTCTCTTTTTTTGTTCTTTCATTTCATTTTTTTCTCACATTTCATTTTATTGATAATAATTCAATTAAGAAGTTAAGTTAACTAATTAATTAGTATAGGATATGATGATCCATCCGTAGTCTTGATCCTGATGAATTCTTTTAGGCAAAAATGTTCAAACGTTTACGTTGGAAAGAAATGTCATTTATCCCAGCATCCAAGAATTAAGTGCACATAGGATAATAAGTTCGACTTGTCGTCAGATATTGTTCCATGATTGTTCAACGAATATTCATATATTGTGTATGGACGTTAGACGAAGTTTCAATGTCAATATGTATACCTTGATTGTCTTTAGTTCAATTCTGTGATGCATATAGTGTTTATAAATATTAAATTGAAGGCAAGGTTGGTTCCCTTATAGTTGATACTTCGTTATATCCAATGTAGTGATGATTGACGTGTTTTAGGAATGTCAATGTTGATCATTCGTCGTCAATAGGATTACGTGACAACGCATCCGCCACAATATTTTCAGTGCCAGGAATATGTTCAATGGAGAATTCAAATGGCTGTAGGATGATTGCATATCTGGCGAGTTTTGGGCTCTTGTGGTTAGATCGACGCAAAGATGCTACAGCACGTTGGTCGGTTTGTATGGTGAATGGAGCACCAAGCAAAAACTTTTCAAGTTTAGTTATTGCCCATATAACTGATAAAAGTTCCTTGTCCACTGTGGAATACTTTGTTTCTGCCGGCTTTAGCTTTCTTGAAATATATAAGGTAGGATGTAGAACGCCATCATGGTTCTGGAGCAGGCATGCACCAATGCCGTAGTTACTAGCATCTGTTCGTAAGAAAAATCTTTTGGAAGCATCGGGAAGTCTTAAAATTGGTTCATGCGAGAACAAATTTATAATTTTGTTGAAAGTTTCATTGCATATACCAGTCCATGTCACCTTCACCGGCATGTCTTTTTTTAACAGTGAAGACAATACAGCCGTGATGGATGACAAGTTTGGTATGAATCTACTGTAATATTGAACAAGTCCTAACAAACTCCTGACCTGTTTCTTCGTCTGAGGAACTGCTATGTTTAGAATTTTGGAGACCGTACTAGGTAACGTTCGGATATATCCCGATCCAATGATATGTCCCAAAAAGGTTATCTCATTACACGCGATTTGAACCTTTGTAGGTTTAGCAGTTAGATTATAATTCCTTAGAGTGTCGAAAACATATCTAAGTCCCGAAACATGTTCCTCAAACGACGAACTAAACAAGCATATGTCGTCAATATATGTAATAACGTCTGGTCTACCTGATAAAATTTGTCGCATCAGGCGAATGAAGGTAGCTGGCGCATTAACAAGCCCAAAAGGCATCACATTCCACTGGTATAGACCTTGTGGAGTGGAAAATGCGGTGTAGTACTTAGCCTTTTCGGTCAGTGGTATCTGCCAATAACCTTTAGTTAAGTCTATCTTACTAAATATAGTTGCGTTGGATAGACGTGGCAGTAAGTCGTCGATAAGTGGATGTGGTTCGCTGTCAACTATAGTCTTAGCATTTAATTTTCTATAGTCAACACATAGTCTGATGTTATTGTCCTTTTTCCGGACAATCACTAATGGAGAAGAGAATGGCGAATTACTAGTCTCAATGATTCCCAGAGACAACATCTGTTCAAGTTCCTTAGTAGTTTTAGCAAGGAAATGTAAAGGAACCGAATAGGGATGTACACGAATAGGTGTATCATCATTGAGAGTAATGTCATGACTAATAGCCGATGTGCGACCCGGGACGTCGGTCAACACATCTGGATAAGATTGTAATAGATTAGCAATCTGTAGACGCTGTTGCGGTGTAACCGTTGAAGAGATGGTTACATCCCGCCAAGATTCAGTAGGTTGAACTACTGGTACCGGTAACGGTAACTGTACCTCAGGAAAAGAAGATTCTTCTTCCTGGATGACAGATAATTTGGAATAATAACAAGTAGATACTGTGTTGTCATCTAGTTCATGAAAAATTGACTGTAAGTGTTCAGGACGTGTATGAAATTGCTTGAGCATGTTAATATGAAATATCTTTTTGTGTCCCTTGATATCTAAGACGTAATCAACGTCGGAAATTTTATCAATGACTTTGTAAGGACCATTCCAAGATATCAATAATTTATTGTTATTGTGAGGAAGTAACACATAAGCCTCATCGCCTGGGAATAATTGGCGTAATCGTCGAGACCTATTTTGTAGAGATCGAGCCTTAGCTTTTGCAGCCTCAGAAGAAGCTGTTGCCAACTGGCAAGACTCAATAATGTTCTTCCGAAGATTAATCACATACTCGTAAGATGACTGAGTGTCCTGAGTCATCTCCTCGTCAATTAATAAGTCTTTTATTAGTCCCATAGGACCTCTTGGGGGAGCACCAAAAACTAATTCAAAGGGAGAGAAGCCAGTTTGTTCATGCGGTACCTCCCGATAAGCAAATAGAACAGCTGGGAGTGCTCTGTCCCAGTCATGAGGGTGCTTAGCAGTAACCTTATGTAGTAGTTGTTTAAGTGTACGGTTAAGTCTTTCAACCGCACCATTACTCATAGGATGATAAATACTACTTAAATTCCTATCAATGTTCCAAGTTTTCATGACTTCCTTCATGGTGTCAGATATGAACTGTGACCCATGGTCTGATAAAAGTTTTCTAGGAAACCCTATTCTAGAAAAGATGAGATGTAGTGCATCAGCTACATCTGTGGTAGTGGTGGTTTTTAATGGGATAGCTTCTGGCCATCGTGTGCACAAATCAATGCACGTAAGGACGAATCTATGTCCTCTGGCCGATGGTAGCAATGGACCAATAATATCTATGGCCATCTTGTCAAACGGTCTTACTGAGATATCGCAAGCCTGAATAGGCGCCGTGTGAAAAGCTCCACGTGCTTTCACTTCTTGGCATGTAGTACAGGAACGTACATACTGCGAAATATCTCTTGACACTCCTGGCCAAAAGAATGAAGACAGTACTCGAGATCGTGTTCGAGTATATCCCATATGTCCAGCACAATGTGAGTCATGTGCATGTTGAAGAATGTACCGTCTAAAAGTATACGGGACCATAACTTGTTGTTTCATTTGTGATTTGTCATTAAAACATCTAATCAATATGTCATTTTTAATAACAAACCAATGTTTGTTATTATTACCTGAGGATAGATTGTCAACTTTATCAACCAGCTTAAAAATTTTTTTTAAAGATTTATCCTCTTTTTGTTTGGTTGCAAATGTTTCCCTGTCAATAGGTGAATTGACTACAAACTCCTCTTGGTTGTCTGCATCCATCTTATTATCACTAAATTTCTCAATGAGTTGAGTCTGCGCTCTAGTCGTCACGGCGTTTCCAGTGCATAGGTTATGTTTCTCCCATTCTATGATCTCATCTGGAGTACAATCTTTACTACCGTGTATACGACCAACCATCAGATCAGCTATAGGTTTTTTTAGCATACATACTTTTACATTCCCTGTGAAAAAGGGTGTTCTAATATGAACAATAGCTGTGGGGTAAAACTCAATAGTTCCACCAAATGTCATGCAGCGTACATATTCTCCTGTCGCACAGCTAGGATGTACCAGCGACTGACGTATACCAATCGTCGTGGATCCTGAATCCCTCAGCACTGAGACGACGGATCCATTAACTAATCCCCTGTTAAAAATTAGTAAGCCTGTTCCATCGTTGACTGCAAGACCTACCTCTGGTGTAATATGTCCGCAGTTAAGCACTGTTTCTTTCGCCTTCTGAAAAATAAGATTGCATTGTTGGCAACTATTTGCCACATTATAATTAATAGCAAAACATGCAGCAGAAGACTGTGTTGTATTATTGTCAAGTGGGACCTGAGCTATAGGGGTAGTATTATTTGTAACTGCCGCCCCTGTATTATGGTTGTAATGAGATGATCCCCGAGAATGAGATCAATTCCGAGTATAATTGTTAGAATTATCTCGTCGTCCTCTATAGTAACTATTATCTCGATGTCTCGAGCCATGATTATTACCATTCCAGTTATTGTTATTATTGGGAGTATGTGATCGATTATAATTAGTGTTATGTTGACCATTGTGGTAGTTTGTTTGAGGTGAATAATTTCTATCTCGTGATCTACCTCTGTTGAACTCATTTTTATTGTTGAAATCATTATTATGTCCCTTCTGAAAGTTAACATTGTGATTTCTTTGGAACCTACTTCTGTCTACACTGTGATGTCTTTGTTTGTTATTATGATTGGAGGCCATATTAGACGCCACAGGTAGAGGTTCTCTTAATGAGGAGTTAGAAATGGTTGCATTCGGATGTGCCGAACAGTAGTTTAAAGAAATTTTTTCTAACTCGTCGATAGTACCTGGTTTACGCTCCTGCAAATATGCAAAAAATGGCTGGCTAACCGAAGATAATACCTTATCCCGTAGTAGTAAATCAACTAATTTGTCGTATGATTTGTTGACTTCTGCCAGTTCAACCCATCTATTAAATGTATTGCGTATGTTCGCAATGAATCCTGCAAAATCTTTTGGAGATTCAGGTAAAATTCCCTTAAATTTCAACCTACAGTGTTCCTCGTCCAGGTGAAACCTTCGTAAAAGCAAGGACTTAATAGCACCGTAGTTATTTGCTATTGATGGGTCAGCATTTTGAGAAGCCGTCAATGGTTCTCCAACCAAGAATTCATTTAACTTGAGTACCCATGACTCTTCAGGCAAATGATTTGTTTTGCAAGTCTGTTCAAAACGTGACAGGAACGATGAAAGGTCGTCCACGTTTAAGTTGAGAGTGGGTAATTTAAAGTTGTAGAAATGTTTAGTTTGGCTGGATGACGATCCATTTTGTGCGTTATTATTCTGGTTTGCATCAGCACTTTGTGCTTGTAATCTTGCTGTCTCCAATTTAATACGCGCCAATTCCATTTCTTGTTGTAAAATAATTTCCTCTCGTTTCAATTTATTCTCTTCTTCCTGTTTGGTAATTGCTCTTTGCTCTTCTCTTTCACGTTGAGCAATCTCTCTTAATCTATTTTCCTTGGCAATTTGCTTCATCTCACGTTCCTCCTCCTCTTTCTTTAATGCAGCCTTTTGTTCCTCTTCCTCTTTCTTTAATGCAGCCTTTTGTTCCTCTTCCTCTTTCTTTAATGCAGCCTTTTTCTCTGCTTCTTTTCTTTCACGTTCCTCCATTTCTGCTTTATGTTTTTCCAGTTCTGCCTCAGCAAACTGACGAAGTTCTTGAGATTTATAACCATATTCCTTACCAATTTTAACGAAATGGTCTATAGTAAGCATTTTGACTTTTATCTGGTAAGTAATTATTGGTAATTACTGATTAAAATAGTCAATAGTAGCTTCAGAGTAATTATTATACTTACTCAACTTAGGAATATTCAATATAAATAATCACAATAGTACTGAACTCTATGTCTAAGTTCAACTAATAGACAATATTTTGTAACAATATTGTATCTAAATAATAACTATATCATAAATAGTTATGATATCTGTTAACTATAATGTAATTACATCACACAATTAATCTCAATATCCAATGATGTTGGGTATGATTCCTAGTAATTATATTGTTCAATGTACTAAGTCACTCTCTTAGTACCAGAAAAGTATATTAAATAATATACAATGGGTCTATTACCTCAAAGGTAGACTATAAGATTATTTTATTTGGTCAATATATATATTATATTATTATGCCCTAGGCATCTCTTATAAATTGCAGTGCTAATTTCTTGGACTATCACTGCATAATTATGCAATGTCCCATATTAACCTTAAATGTCAGAAAAAATTAATTAAATTAAATTACAAGTGTATTATTGACTATAATGTTATATTATTAATGTAGCATTTAATATATATCATGAGGACAAACAAAACAATGATGCAACTAAAGGGTACAAACAATGTCAAGACGCAAACAAGACATTTTCACAATTAAAAATGAATTTATGAACTAAATAAAACAAGCGGAAGTGTCACACGGAAAACGAAGGGTCAAAGATTGACCCGAGGTCAACTTAATATGCAAAGTACACCAAAAAAAAAATGACTGCAAAAAATGATGACATCACAGGACTCATAACGGACGAACATTTAACAATCATAAAATAAATTGATAGTAAGAGTAGACTGGACGAAATAGTTAACGAACATGATACAAAACTGAATAAAATTGTGAACTGAGTACGAATAAAATACACCAGTTATCTACGGAACGGTACAGCTAACACAAATCGTCAAACGACAGCAGATTTGGACAGACAGTCCAATGGCAAACCTCAATGGGGCTTCCAAAAGTGCAATCGTTTAACTGCCCTAAGAAACGACCGAAATCAATTCAGGCATCGTGAGAGCCACAGAATCTAATTTCGGTTCATCCTCCCTTCCGCCCACTAATTAACAACACATTAAGACAACAAAAAGTACATTAAACATAGGTAAAAACATGCCGATGTAGGCAGAGGGCACGGACTCAGTTAGCACTGTCACGTTAACGACAATAGTTATTGAGCTAAACTTATCTTTATTTGCTGCTTCACTTGATGCTCGTTGTCGTCGACGGCTAGGCCTGTGCCTTTGACTGTCTGCTCCTGTAGTCCATATCGTGTGTTTGCTTCAATGGCTCAGGTTTCCCCCTGGTTAGACTTAGAAACGGCTTTGGTTTTCTCCGACAGTTCACCTACACGACTTTCGGTGACGTCACGTTGTTAGGCATTATAATGAGTACTGCGTCATCTTCGACTGGATCATGTGATCGAAAATTGATCGTAAATATTTGTGGTTAACATGTGCGTAAGGAACAGAAGTTTGTTTCTTTTTTTCTGTCGTTCCCCACATTGGCCACCACTTTTGTTGAAGGACTTTCGTGTGTGGTTACTGGTTGTGTTGCTTGAATTCTGATCGTGCTAATATTCGTACGCGAATGGGGTGAACCTCACCTTTGGGTTGTCGTAATGCCTGAACTTGGCATCAAGATGTAAACAACTGTTCATCTTATTAACTCAGCAACTTGATATAAAATACATAATTCATAATGGTTGAATGGTGTAACGTGATTCAACGAATAATGCCTCCGGTTCGAGTCCTTCACAATTTAATATGGATTACACACATACATAAACAGTTCAATTCACACATGAGGTACATGCATCAATCAATCAATAGCGTAGACTGCTGTTTTACATGTCAATGTCCGTTTAAGGATACAATGCAGTAATTGTCGTCAGAACATCACAGCTATATGCACGCGCAGATAGAATGGCTACCTGCCGACAGTGAGACTGTGAGTCTAATTACTTCGTATAAAGTAGACGATTATCTTTCTCCTTCCAAGGATTTAGTTAATCACTAACCTCCATAAGTTTCCTCTCATGTAGAGTTCTAGGACTGACCCTGGTCCATCATAATGCACATATAAATGGCTATATCATGCCATTGAATTGGAAGGTTAACAAAACGCAGCTATTCAGCTTGGCGGTCAAGTAACAAAGGGTAGCATCTCCTAGTTACCGACTGTGACCCAAACAACGCTAGACACGTCATAATCGATCGTGTATGGAGCGTTCAATAATTGAAACATCTATCGCAATATATTAAATGTCTTAACCTTTACATTTGCACGTCCGCTAACCTTTAGCAGACGGCGTTAATATCATATACCGTAACATATACGAGCAGCCTTCTAGAGAGGCCGATGATCGATCCCCGTCAATAGCGAAAATTTATAGCTGAATGCATGTTTAAAACCACTGAACAATTTAGTTACGTGCATGATATAGGGGTTTCATTTCTTCACATTTTGATTTATAACACTTATGTTATCTTTATAAATAAATTATTTATTACAAAATCTGTAATGGTAGTCATGAAAGGTCGCTCGTATACTAAGAGTTAAGATCATTAGGCAATGGTTGAAGAATTACATAGCTTTACCTTTTTTAGGGAGTTAATATTGGCACAGATGGTGTAACAAACCAATATGTCAGTGCAAATAGAAATAACAAATCCAGAATTGCATTCAGCTCTCTCTGACCAGCATGGAAGTGAAGAAGATAGAATTGGACTATTCAGTACAAAATGTAAAATCAGCATGGTTTAGAAACTTGTTATAATGCCCAAGAATATCGTGTCCAGGCTTACACCATCATTAGCCAAAAGCTTTATCACATCATCCTCGTCATATAGCTAGCTGTAAACAATTAACCCTTTCCCGTCCAATTCGCCTAAAAGTGCCCGTAATTTATCTTTTATCGTACTGGCTGATTCACCTAAAAGCGCCCAGCAACAGGTTGCTTATTTCGTTGCTAAGAGACAACGGAAGTCCCACGTGAACAAGATTTTGCAAGTTTCTGGTTGATAGAGGTCATTTCGAAGTTTTTTTTAATATCGATCGCATTTTTCTAAGTCGAGTGGTTGATTTTTTTGTGATTTAAAAAAAATTGACACTTTGTAAAAATGGTACTTCAAGCCATGGAAGAGATTTTTAATGAACTGTGAAGGATTAGATCTACATTTCTGAGTTATTCCGGCAGTGAAAATGATTAATCCTATTTCGTTGTGGACTATGACCCAGTTATTGACGATAGTGAAAGTGGGAAAATCGATGCAGGAACTAGTAAAATTGTAGACAATGGACATAGGGGCACATTTACTTGTTTGGAATTATTCCATATGTATGAGCTCGCAGGGCCTAACCATAATTTGTCTGATGAGTAGCGGCATATTATTTGTTTGTTCTTATTTGTACCAGAAGATGGACATGAAAAAATGAACAGCTGAAAAGTGTTCGTTACGTTGTTTCAGTGTGAGCATAATTAAAACCAACATCCAACAAGCATGAATTATCATACTCTTGAGCAGAAAAAAATGTGTTCAGTGCTGTAAGAATTAAGAAAAAACGGACACTTGTAGAGTTCTAGAGACAGTTTATGGTTGTAAATTGTGTTCTCAACATTAGTGTAATTTGTTTGATATTCACAGTTTCATGAAAAAACTTTTAATAATGTATATATAAGCTTTCCAGCGCAAGACTATCATAAAGTAATTTTTTTATTTTGAAATTTTTTTAAACTGTGAAAAACATTTAAATGTGACATTAAAATATACAGGTATTAAAATATGTCCATTTTACTGTACATATAAATGTGTTTTTGTGTTATTTGAACTAATATTAGTGTATAAATAATTTTTTAAACATAAGTAGTAGTTAAGAAAAAGAATTATGTTCCTTCACTTAGTCATTGGGGGGGTTGAAATATTAGCTGGGCTGTGGACTGTAAAGGGTTAATGTAGACCAAGGAAAGGACCTGTACAGACAGCACAGGACAAGAAGGCATGAATTTGTTGAAGGCCTGTGCTGCGTTCTGAGCTGAAGTGCAATGAATAATGATAATACATAAGGTTTATTCCCTGAGTACTTCCTAGGGATTCTTGAGGAGACAAAGAAAGATTAGGATTACTTGTCCCTCAGTCGTGTCTTTAGAACAGACTAACATGTGAGAGGTTGTGCATAGAGCTGGCAGCCTTATTGTGTCATTGCTACAGAAACCACTGCTGCTAAAGCAATTGAATACTTGGGTGTTGGCTTCCTACGCAGGAGCCAGTTGTAGTAGTGGCTCCATAAGTAATGAAAAGGGAAGTGATAAGGTTTTTATTTTAACCCTACCAGCCCTGATCCCCTGAGAGTTGTGTCCACCTATGCCTGAGTTCTGGAACAAAAATTTACAAAAAGACGTTTCACAGAAACAGTGATTACATGAAAACCACTTCACATATACATATAACTTTTCAGGACATTATCGATAATGATAGGAAACTCTTTACAGAGCGATACAATAGGAGGCAATCTGATCATCAGAAGAGTCCCCCCATCCGACAAGTGTTTCGGCCCAGTATACTCCTTTACACTCTAAGGGGGGGGCGGGCCCACTTGGGTCATGACTCCCAAGCGTCTCAGCCTCCTTTGTCTTGTATCGAAAATGAACCCATTTCACTTATGGTAGCAACTTTAAAATCCACACCTCCGCCAGCCGTGGGGGCAATTGTGAAAGTAACAAAGAGAAGACAAATTATTCTGTTCGTTCAGTCGCACATCACAACTAAGGACACACACTGAGACACCTGCGCGAAGCCGAAGAGGCTATCTACTGCGGGCTAGCAACTGAAATTCTGTGCCTAACACCTCTTATAATAAACGCCGCCTGTTGCCCCTCAGTCACAGCCCTTTCACTAGTATACCAAAAAACTCAACGTATTGTGGACTTAGAAAAATTCCTGGTGTTTTCTGTACCGCAGCATTTACTGTCACGATTTCCATTGCCCATTGCAGTTGTTCCACAGCCAGCCTGATGCCTTTTCGGCAGTTTCACTAAGCCTCTTCATTGCCCTTGTTCTCGACTGTCCCCTCAGCCCTAACAGTTTCAATAAATCATACACTGATGCAGCCACAAGCCCTCTTGCGCCCACCTCAACAGCCATGACCCTTGCAGTGAACCCATCGTGTCTCAGATCCGCGGCCAGATCATTATACTTGGCCGCTTTGAACGAATGTTGCTCGTCCAATCTGGATTCAAATGGCACGGTCAGTTCAGTCAGTATAACCTGAAGCGCTGCTGAAGAATGAAGCACTATATCCGGCCGTCTCCGCGATTTTCTGATACTCTCTGGATATGCCCCTCGTCCAGGTAGGTCTACCACCATCTCCCAATCGTTTGCACAGTCAAGACGAGATGGTAAACTGCTACCAGGTTTACTCGGTTTGGGGTGTGCTGACTTTCCTGCCCTTAGAAAGTATGTATTTGCTGTGCTCGGCCTGGGTTTGCTATTCGCCTTCATCCTTGCCAGGTCTATTGTCGCAGCAAGCTCATTTAGCACTTTGTTATGGCGCCAGGTGTATCGCCCTTGCCCTAATGACACCTTATACGCTGAGAGCACGTGTTCAAGTGTCTGCCTCCCCTGCACTGCTCATCATCCGACTTTCCCCATTTCACAAGGTTTGTGGCCGACGGCAGCAGGTCATACATTGATCTAACAACGAAGCTGAGCCTAAGAGGTGCCATATGCCATATATCATTCCATGTCAAGGACCTCTGCAGGGTCCTTCCCAAGTAGTCCATTGGCCTTGTTGGACCTGCTGCACTGCTTTTTGCAACCTCTTATCATTCTCAGCTTGTCGTATCTCCTGAACTACCATGTCTCTGCGCTCCCTGCTTGATGCCTTGGACCACCAGCGGATGTCTCCATGACCAAATCCCCGTCTATTCGTTTGTGTGTATCCGATTACCTCCCTCAGTTTGAGTGACTCTTGAGCATCATCAACAGCTTCTTCCACTCTCCACTTCCTTCCTGTTTTCAGTGTGGGCTGAATGGACTTAACCACGTCATCAGCTGACTCGTGTAGCATCATTGCAAGCCTTGCCTTTCCAACTTTGTACTCTTCAACAACTGACTTGAAGGGAAGCAGAAGTTTTGACTTTTTGCAGTACAGTGCTACATCTGACAGACCTGGTGGAACCCCTAGCCATTTCCTCATGAACTTGTTGACCTTCTGCTCTATAGCTTCCACTGTACTTGTGCTTATTTCATATATAAGCAGTGGCCACAGCAACTTTGGTATCAACATGAACTGGAGGCACCACAGTTTGAACTTTCCCAGGAGTCTGCTTTGGTCTATGATCTGTAGTCCTCTGTCTGTCATTTCTATTGTCTGTTGCACTGCCTTCGAGTCTTTTAATGAGGCATCGTACACCCTGCCAAGACTTTTAACAGGTTCCTCAATGACAGTAGGGATTCTTTGGTTGGAAACCATGAATATGACCTCCGCTATCTTCCCTTTCCTGACTGATAGGCTTCTCGACTTCTTGGGTTTGAAGCTCATTCTGCACCAGTTGACTAGTTCATCCAGGCGTGCTAACATCCTCCGGGCCTGATGTTCATATGATGTCAGAATTGTTGTGTCATCCATGAATGCTTTGAGCGGTGGCATGTGACACATTCCGCTGAGCTTTGGACCTATAGCCATTCCTTCAGCCGCATTGAGGATTACCTGCAAAGCCATCACGAATAGTATCGGAGAGATGGTACATCCCATCGCAATTCCAACTTCAAGGCCAATCCACTTCATTGTGTACTCTCTGGTTGAAAATCTGACAGAAAACCCTGCGAAATACAGCTTCAGCATTGCTGCAATCTCTTGTGGAACATGATACATTTCTAGGGCCTGCCACAACATCTGGTGTGGAACGGATCCATAAGCATTCGCTAGATCCAACCAGATTACATGGAGGTTTGTTCTGTCAGACTTTGCCTTTTGGATTGCTTCCCAGATCATTGTGGCATGCTCTAGACATCCTGGTGTACCTGGGATACCTCCTTTCTGAATGGTAGTGTCAATGTACCCATTTGCCAGGAGGTATGTAGTGAGTCTTTTCGCCATCACTGAGAAGAATATCTTCCCTTCCACATTGAGTAGTGAGATTGGCCTGAACTGACTGATGTCTGTGGAATTTTGTTCCTTCGGGATGTAGACTCCGTTCGCCTTTCTCCATTCCTTGCTTACAAGCTGGGTTTTCCACGCATTCTTCAGTAAACAGAGCAGTCGTTTGAGCACCTCAGGGCATCTCTTATGCAGCACATATGGAACACCATTAGGACCTGGAGCTGACTTGCACTGAGCTTTCTGGATAATGCTTTGTACCTCTTGCACCGTTGGGGGCTTGGTGTTAAATTCAGCTCCTGGCTTACTTGGCCATTTAAGGTCTGCCATGCTGCTGAGTGGCTCATCTTTGCGACCATCTGAATGTGTCATTCTAAGGTGTTCTTCCAGGTCTTCTTTCCTGATGTTTAGCGTACCCGACCATGGCTGCTCAAACAGTACTTTGGCAAACTTGAAGGGCTCCCTGAAGAATCTTTCCCTATCCCTTCGAGTCTTCCTTCTCTTCCTGCACAACCTTTCTGCTCTACAAAGGGCATTATGTTGGCCTTTCAGGTGCTCCCAAACCTGTCGTAACCCTTCCTTCTCTGTGGCAACTGCGTTCTTGAACAGTTTTCGGGCATGCTTCTTCTGTTTCCTGATTTCTTCTATTTTAATTTGTCTTCTACTTTTCCGTGGTGGGTTACTTTCCCTTGCCTCCCTGACTCCGAACACTTTGCGACAGTGCAGATATATTATGTCGCCAAAGATTTCCAGCTTCTTCTCCAAAGTTATCTGCTTCAGGTTGTTATCCAACTCTTTTGCCAAGGCTTCGTCCAGCTGTTCCCAAAGCCCTTTTGCACTGGCAGGTGGAAACTTGATTGCATCTCTCTTCCCGTCCAAGAAGTGTGTGAGATCATCATCAAGCAGATCAACTTGAATGTATTCAGCACTGTGGATTGACTCCTGGCTGCGTTCTTCTAACGTCTTATCCATCGAGACAGAGAACTGTTGATCTCCCCCTGATGAACTCCCACACCCCTTTTTCGTTCTGTGGATTTTCATTCCTCTCTGAGTAGAGAATTTCCTACCACAGGCACATGGAAATTCCAGCCGTATAATAATATAATCTTATCTAATATAATCTAATATAATATATAGCCTTATAATCTAGCACCAGTATTATATATCGCCTCACTATCCAAGATTTGTTTCATCAACTTTCTGTTCATCGTTGTCTGAAAATTATATATTTTCTATTACCTGGATAGCTGTAAGCACCCTAGACCTAGGGCAATCCCACTCGAAGTACTTAATTCCTGACTGATTTTTGTTTTTTTTTTCGTACGCCCGCTAACACTGACAAACAACATTTTTCTTTCTTATATATGAATAAGTGTTCTTAGGTCAGTTTCTTGCGCTGATTTCAAATTTGAAATCCGTTTATCTCTATCACATCGGGTTCTTAAGATATTTGTGAATAAATATATTTTTGGGAAACCGTTATTTGCTCCGTTTCATTTTTACTATATAACTTATTAAAAATTAATAAAATGCAAAATAATTCTACTTTTTATACTGCTAAAAGATGCATGATATATGTTACGCTATTTTTCAAATAGTTACTGTATTTTTAAATAATTCTGAGCGAAATATGGCTTCTAGAAGTTGTAGAAATTCGGCTGATCTGTTCTGTTATGTGTGCGGATATTTTACCGATCGTGTTCACCAGAAAAACTTTACACCAATACTAAAGAAAGCATATGAACTTTATTTCGATTCGAAAGTTGATGATGCAAATAAATCTTGGAAGCCAAATGCAGTTTGTTTGACTTGTGCAAATACATTGGCAAGGTTGGTTACGAAAATCGCCGAAGCATAAGTCGATCCCTTTTGGAGTGCCAGTAATATGGCGTGAACCGACAAATCACGCTACTATTGTTACTTCTGCTTGACAAATATCCATGGTTTCACTTTTAAAACTAGGAAGTCTGCGGTTTATTCAAATATTGAATCGGTTTCGAAACCAGTGCCTCATGATCCAATCACTTGTCCGATCCCAGTTCCACCAGAACAATATCCGTTGGACGTGATTGAACCATCAGAAAGTGATAGTTTACCTGCTTTAGAAACTAATTCTGACTCGGATTATATACCGGTGAATGATGGTGTTCACTTAATTAATCATTCAGAACTTTCAAATCTAATACGTTATCTCGCTTTTACCAAATGAGAAGCGGAATTACTCGGTTCGCGACTCAAAGAATGGAATCTTTTAGCGCCCAATACTCCGATATCTAAATTTCGTCATAGACACAGAGAACTTGTTCATTACTTTGAGATGGATGATAACATTTGCTATTGCAAAGATGTAAACGGTCTAATGGTGCACCTCGGTCATTAGCACATAGTCAACGAATGGCGACTTTTCATCGACTCTTCCAAGACTAGTCTAAAAGCCGTGTTATTGCATAACGGAAATTTATTTTCATCAATTCCAGTCGCCTACTCTGTTCATATGAAAGAAACTTATGACAATATGGCTATACTTTTGGCAAAAATAAAGTACAATGACTACCAATGGCGGATTTGTGGAGACCTAAAGGTCATTGCAGTTCTCACGGGCATGCAGACTGGGTATACTAAATTTTGTTGCTTCCTATGTGAATGGGACAGCCGCAACAGACAGGAACATTATGCAAGAAAGGTGTGGCCTATCAGGGATCGTATGCAGCTCGGGCATAAAAATGTAATACACGAGCCATTAGTTAACAAAGACAGCATCATTTTACCACCGTTACATATAAAGTTGGGGCTCATGAAGAATTTCATAAAAGCGTTAGATAAAACGAGCAAAGCTTTCACTTATCTTCGAGAAAAGTTTCCGCAAGTTAGCGATGTAAAGATAAAGGAAGGTATCTTTGTAGGACCTCAGATTAGAAAGGTTAATGCAGACAAACAATTCGAGAACTTGTTACATGGTAGTGAACTTCGCGCATGGATGGCTGTTGGGACGTTCATTCTAACGGTAAAGAACTTCATTACGCGAATGGTTGCAAAGGAACAAAAATGTCAGAAAATGTTCTTCAAAACGAACTCCAACAAGTAGTGTTTAACTGGTCACTTACTGGCAGCACACAAGTCTGTGATGACTGTACATATATTTTATTTAACGTGACACATACGGAGTGGAACAAGACGATCATAGTTACAGGTGCAAAAGGGTCATACGTCAAAAATGTTGATAATTACTTTTCAAGTTCATAAAGATTCTCTAACAATTAAGTCCTCTTATTCAAGTGACTAAGGGTCACTTCCTCTACCATATCATATGTATTGCAGTCAAGTCCGTTGACCTTCTTTCAAGGACGTATCTTATGGCCAACGGATTCATTCTCAAGGAGCAATACTTCTTATCATACTTGTAACAATTCCAGACCTTTTTCCATACGGTACTTAGGTAGCATATATATAAAATCCAAACAAAGTCATCCACGACAATACGACCAGGTTAGAGTTCTGTGTTGACTAACCTCTCTATATCCATGCCACGACTTTGGCATTGACGAAAATACGGCATATAAAAACATGTGAAGCATACAAATCAATTAACTTCGTTTACTCGTAGGTATCCTCCCTCTACGGTAATTCAAAAGGGCTAACGACTCCGTCTGTCCATTCTAGGAATGACATACTACGATGAATTCCCGCTAGACCAAAACTAGGAGCGGCCTGATACTTTAATTTAACTCAATAAACATTCGATGTGACATGGGGCGACACTTACTTGATACTTCCACTATTGGCTTCATCATGAATACCAGTAGATATCATTACAAAATAATGGCTTCTTCAAACTTGCCAGAAAAATCCAAGAAATATATATCGGACATAAACATGGTCCGAACTGCCCCATTCAAAACATGACGTCAGAATCCCCTAACTAGGTTACCCGTGCGTCCAAAGCAACTCACACTGCATTGTGCACGTCAGTGCGTGAATCAATCGAACGCACAAATAATATAACTATATTAAGACTGGTGCGTACATTTGGCAGGACCGAAGACTACCCCCTTTAGGTAATAAATGTACGTAACAGCTCCCTTATTACCTCCCCTTAAAAAAAAATTAATTCTATTAATTTTTTTTGAACTTAGTACCCGAGAGAGGTGAGTCAAAACTACCACAAGATATATGAAATGCATAAAGTTATACCATATTAAGAAAAGAATATTAAACGAAATCAATATAACTAAATGATAGTATGCATTAAAGCACACATCCACAATCGACCTACTTTGGAACGATGTGGTAATATTCGAAGTAAAAACAAGTTGAAAATGAAAAATGAAAAAACCATTAAAAAAAAAAGATGATAATAAAATTCAACTAAGTTTTCAAAAAAAAAAAAAATTTGAAACATATGATTTCAAAAATGAAAATGAACAGCAACACTGATGATGATCAATGACAAGAGAATCAATAAAACAGAAAAATTGAAAATACAATGTGCAAAAATGAAGCAATGCAAAATTAAACACTTTAAGAATCAACACCCTTAATGTTTTCTAACACTAGTACGGTTGACTAGTGATCTAACAGTGAGATATCATAACTAAGACCCGTGAATGCAGGTATTACGTGACAACTAAGAAAGTTAGTATGTGTGTGATCCATAATCAATTAAATAGATTAAATTGAATTATTCTAATTTATATATTTCTTAATTACTAACAAATAACCAGTTACTAATATATTCTAAGTAATTCCAATATCACTATCAATATGTCAATGTTCAGTTACAACTAGTTAGTAATCGACGAGACGATGTTCTCAATGTTCCATACACGATAAAATATATTCTCGAACACGATATGTAGTGTAATATGTTCCATAGGAATAACAAATGTATATTTGTCGCTCTTAACAATGTTTCCATACTAATAAAAAGTTACTGTAGTACCAATGTTCCCGTACTAATAAAATGTTACTCTAATACCACTGTTCCCGTTCTAATAAAACGTTACTATAGTATCAATGTTCCCGTACTAATAAAATGTTACTACACAAGAAGTAATGTTATAATCTATAAGTAAGTATATCCTGAAAGTTATACTTATACGAATACTTCAGTTATATAAACAGTCTTTATAGATGTACAATCAATGATAATGTACAAAGTTATTCATGTTATCGGTGAGGATGTTTCAACATCTGGAAGTGGTTTAGTTTCGACAAGTTCGCTTGGGCATCTCGACAAACAGTCTGCGAACACATTCTTCACTCCAGGAATAGCTCGTATTTCAAAATTGAATGGTTGAAGCGCTATAGCGTAACGCGCTGACTTCGATGATTTAACGTTCTTCGTGTTCAGTGCGGTAAGAGCTTTTTGGTCAGATTCCACCACAAAGTGTGAGCCGAGGAGGTAACGTTCCAGTTTTGTGATTGCCCATACTAATGCGAGGAGCTCTTTATCCAGAACGGAGTATTTGAGTTCGCTCTCCGTAAGTTTTCTGGACACGTACATCACCGGAAATAAGGTGCCGTTATATTCCTGCATCAAAACTGCAGCAATAGCGTAAGAAGATGCATCACTGCGAAGAATGAAAGTGAGATTTTTGTTAGGCAACCTCAAAAAAGGTTCATTTGAAAAAAATCGTTTTATATAGTCTAACGCCGTTTGGTGATCCTGCGACCACTTTATTACATTAGATGTGCCTTTCTTCAGTAGAGACGAAAAAGGTGCAGTTATAGTAGACAAATGAGGGATGAATTTTGAATAGAACTGTATTAGTCCTAAAAGAGATCTAACTTGTTTTTTTGTCTTAGGTGCCGAGATGTTTAAAATTTTAGAGACGTTACTGTCTTCTGTATACATGAAACCATGACCTATGCGGTGACCCAGAAATGAGATGTCATGAAAACCGACAAAAGCCTTTGAAGGTTTCGCTGTTAAGTTATAATCCCGTAAGGTAGAAAGTAAAGCTTTTAATCCATGAATATGTTCATCCCAAGAGTCACTGAAAAGACAGATGTCATCTATATAAGTAATGACATCGGGACGATGAGACAATATGCGGCGCATCATGCGTACAAAGGTAGCTGGCGCATTCATTAATCCGAATGGCATAAAATTCCATTGAAAAAGACCCCGTGGCGTCGAGAAAGCGGTGAATGGCTTTGCTTTAGGAGTGAGTGGCACTTGCCAATAGCCCTTTGAAAGGTCAAATTTCGAAAAGAATGTGGCATGAGATAATTTCTCCAATAAGTCGTCTAAAAGAGGTAACGGTTCCGCATCGAATTTTGTAACTTTGTTTAATTTCCTGTAATCTACGCAAAGACGTATATTGTTGTCCTTCTTCCTAATGATTACCATAGAAGAAGAATATGGTGATGAAGATGGTTCAATTATATTTAATTGAAGCATCTCATCCAATTCCTTATCAACCTTATCACGAAAGTGTAAAGGGATAGGATATGGGCGAACTCGAATAGGCGTATCGTCAGTCAGAATAATGTCATGTTGGATGACTGACGTATGACCTGGGATGTCAGTGAGGACATCCTCATACGAGTGTAGAATATTAGAGACTTGCTGACGTTGATCAGCCGAAAGAGTAGATGAGATTGTAACATCATTCCATTTCTCAGTGGAATGGAGTGGTACAACTGGTATTGGTAGTTGTACATCATCGAAAGAAGATTCTTCTTCTTGGATGACTGACAAACTAGAATAGTGTTGAATAGGAGGTGTAGGATCGTCAGTTGCCTGGAACACTGACTGTAGATAATCAGGACGTGAGTAATACTCCTTCAACATGTTAATGTGGAAGGTTTTATGTTTACCATTAACATCAACGATGTAGTCGACATCGGATATTCTTGAGATGATCCTGAAAGGACCTCTCCAGGTAATTAAAAGACGATTGTTATGCGCAGGGAGTAATACAAAAGCTTCGTCACCAGGAATAAGCTGGCGAAGACGTCTATACTTGTTTGCAAATAGACGAGCTTTTTCTTTGGCTTGTTCGGATGATGCAGTAGCTAGTCTACAAGCATCTATGATTCTCTTTCTCAGAGAGATCACATACTCATAAGAGGATTGAGTTTTCTCTTCAATATTCTCGTCAACCAATAAGTCGTGGATTAACGACATCGGACCGCGTGGTTGCATGCCAAAAACTAGCTGGAATGGAGAAAACCCCGTGGCTTGATTTTGTACTTCGCGATACGCGAACAGAGCAGCGGGTATGACCCGATCCCAGTCTTGGGGATGGTCTTGGGTCATCTTACCCAACAACTGCTTGAGTGTCCTATTGAGACGCTCAATTAACCCATTTGACATCGGATGATAAATAGAACTAAGAGATCTGTCTATACCTAATGTCTTCATAACTTGAGACATGGATTCAGAAATGAACTGAACCCCATGATCCGACAAGATTTTCCGTGGAAAACCAATGCGTGAGA
This sequence comes from Oreohelix idahoensis, assembly GCA_024509875.1. Lineage (NCBI taxonomy): Eukaryota > Metazoa > Mollusca > Gastropoda > Stylommatophora > Oreohelicidae > Oreohelix > Oreohelix idahoensis. Next base: position 104,339 of record JAMPIV010013517.1, on the reverse strand, counting down.
AGATTAACATCAATGCCTCTGCTACACTGGCAGATGAAGTGTTCTTGAGAGGGATGGCCTCAGGCCAACGAGTGCACATATCAATGCACGTAAGAATATGCGTATGCCCTCTAGCAGATGGAAGCATCGGACCAATAATGTCTATAGCCATTTTATCAAATGGTCTAATCGGGATGTCCGCAGCTTGAATAGGAGCCGCATGAAATGGACCCCGTACCTTAACTTCCTGACATATCAAACAGGACCGACAATAGAGAGTGATGTCCCTATGGACGCCTGGCCAGTAGAATGCCGAAAGCACTCTGGATTTGGTACGCGAAAAACCCATATGGCCCGCACATTGCGAGTCATGCGCATGTCGTAATATACGAGATCTCATAGAGGATGGGACTAAGATCTGATAACATAAGGATGAATCCTTTTCCCGTATTACTCTAACCAAAATCCCATTTTTAAGTATAAAGTCATGTCTAGATTTTGCAAGTTTGTTGCTGGTATTCTTTTTGTTCACATACTGAAAAATTTTTTTTTTAATGAATCATCATTCTTTTGCAATGTTGCAAACAACTCCCGTGAAATAGGAGCATCATCATCACAAGTGGTATGAACTGTAGGTTCAATAGGTGTATCATGCGACATATTAGTAGCTTGCGCTCTAGTCACTACTGCATTTGCAGTTTGAATATGTCGCTCTTCCCATTCAGCAATTTGCTGTGGTGTACACTCTTTAATACCATGTATGCGACCAAGTATTACATCACAAATTGGATTCGGAAGGAGACATGCCTGGATCTTTCCTGAAAAAAATGGTGTATTAAGGTCAATAATAGCAGTGGGAAATGTTTCAACGGTGCCACCAAAAGTCACACACTTGACAACCCTGCCCGTGGCACAACTTGGGTTGATCAGCGAAGTCCGGACGCCCACAGTACTACAACCTGAGTCAAATAGGAGAGAGCATGAAATGTTGTTGACAAATCCCTTGTTAAACTTAAGAGAGCCCTGTCCCTGGTGTACTGACGCAGCAGTGGCCGTACAGACTACAGGTAGACTAGGCAAGGTATGTCCGCAACGCAGCGTCGTGATCGCCTTAGGCTGGAAAAGAGTCGAGCATTCTGGACAGTCTTTCACCTGGGTACAATCAAGAGAACAAGACATAGCATTGTGAGTTTCAGCTACTTTACCCTGTTCAATGTTAGCCTGTGTATCACTTAAAGCGACATTAGAATGTCTACCCGTATTACTCGACGATCTATCTCTACGACGCGATCGATTTTGATTATTTGCATTAAAATTGCCATAATTGTCGTTTCTGCTTGAGTTAAAATTTGGATGAGTCCGATAATTTGTATAATTAAAGTTATGATGTTCTTTAAAATTTTTATTCCAAGAACCTTGTCTGTTTTGCGGACCCTGAGATCTTGATCTCCAGTTTTGTTTATTATAATGTCCTTGATTATTTTTAAAATTATTGTTACCAAAATCTCGCGATCTGTGAGCTTGGTTCCAAGAAACATTAAATGGAGCAGATTGTTGAAATTGCTTCCCTTTGTAAAAGTTATCATTGTTAAAATTGTAATTATTTCCCTTATTGACATACCTGTCAGCACTAAAGGAACGATTTCGTGAAAAATTGTTTTGTTGTGCTGCAAAAGCAACAGGCAATTCATTCTTAATCTGTGCATTACTTAGATCCATGGTTGGGTGAGCAGTGCAGAAATTTTTTGCATGTTCTTCTAAGTCTTTCATAGATAAAGGTTTCCGTTCGTGTAAAAATGCGAGAAATGTAGGATTTACAGACGATAGTACCTTATCGCGCATCAGTAAATCGAAGAGACCTTCATACGACTTTTCAATTTTGGATAATTCGATCCATCTTTCTAGGGTTAGTCGTATTTGTGACAGAAAATCACTGAAATTTCTGCTTGATTGCGGTAGTATAATGTACGAAATCTTAATCGGTATTCATCTTCTGTCATTTGAAATTTCTTCAGAAGTGCGGCTCTAAGAGCATTATAATCATTCTTCTCATTAATACTGGTAGTATGATAAACTGCTAAAGCATCCCCAGTAAGTAACCTGGATAAATATGTGCAATACAGTGTTTTATCCACGTTATAAGACCTACAAGTGGCCTCAAATCTATCTAGGAAAAATATTACGTCATCCGACGGGGGATTAAATTTAGGTAATTTAAGGTGAATTTCCTTAAAATGATCATGTCTGGATGAAGTTTGGCTTTCAAAAGTTCTCTGAGAATTAGCTTCCTGAGTTAACCTAAGTCTCTCATATTCTGACTCTGCTAATTTTAGTTCATGCTGTCGTTTTTTATCATTCTCTTCCATCTCAAGCTGAAGTCGTTTTGTATTTTGTTCAGCTATTAATCTTCTTTCTTCCATTTCCTTTTGTTTATTTTCCATTTCCTTTTGTTTATTTTCCATTTCCTTTTGTTTAACTTCCATTTCAATTTTAAGTCTTTCTTCAGCCTCCCTTTGCTTCTGTTCTGCCTCTCGCTGAAATCGTTTCTCTTCTAATTCAGCGGCTAATCTCATTTTTTTTCTCCTCTTCCTCAGCTATAAATTTCCTCTTCTTTTCATCCTCCTCAGCAGTTAATCTCATTTTTTTCTCATTCTCCTCAGACTCAATCCGTTTTTGATCTGCCTCAAATTGAAGTTTTTCTAGTCTTAAAGTTTCTAACTTTCTCTGTTCGGCTTCTATTTCTTGAGCTTTCTTATATTCTGCAAGTGCAAATGCTTTTGCTTCATCAGGAGCCATCTGAAGAGCTTTTGCTTGCTTAATGAAATAATCTAGTGAATACATTATGCTTTATAAGTAGTCACAATACTCTTGATTTATAAAATGATAATTAATCAATGTAAATTAATTAACCTTGTTACTATAACAAGTGTTCTTCGTTCCTGTCCTAGAACGGTATATTTTGTTATCATATAATTATGAAATATGTTAATAATCAATACAGTAATTTATGTAATGAAATGTCATGAAATCAACAACGTGAAAGACAATAGAAACATTACCGACAAGACACGATAATCAAAGACGAGTGAACACAATCGTAGAAATCAACAAAAATAGAAATGTGTAACTAAAATAGAATATCGTAAAAATTTACGATGACAACTACGATCAGATACTCAACAGGACAATTGACAACACAGTGTAAAAACATAGGTTTTGTAAAAAAAACTGAACGACAGGAAAGGTGAGACGGACGCATAATACAAACAAAATTCATCATAAAACTAAATACGAGTAAAAATAACTACCAAAAACAACAAGTAAACGTGACGAAACAGCTAAACAGATACTATCATAAGGAACAATTAGCGATCGGAACTTCGGCAAGGTTTCTAGCCTTGGACCGGAATTATCGCTCAATTGAAACTTACAAGTTGAGCCCTACAGAACGTCTGACGAAGAGCCCGAATTGGCTTCGAGATGGATCTCGTTCGTCAGATCAACCTCCCTACCTCCCACGACGAATGTACAACATATAACATATAACATGGAAAATGTAAAGATGGACATAAGTATAGAAGGCACAGCTAAAAGTAATAAAATGTACAACGAAAGCACGTTATACTCATCTCGCGTGTGCCGGGAAAAAACAATGTGCCTCGTCTCCGTGGATGTACGTCTGAGGATAAAATACTTCGCTCTGCGTATATAACAACAGCTCGCACGTAATAATGACGAATAGGTGATCCCAAGGCAGTCAGTCACTGTAAAACTTGACGTGGAGGTTGATTGATGACCTTGAGCATTTGGTAACCGTAAGTTGATTCTGATTCATCATCACACTAGGTTCCAAGTTTGAGATGTTGTCGCCTTGAAAGTTCAAATCTTCTTTTCAACCGATACTTGGATTGAGTACGTTCCTGTGAAATTATTTATTTCCAGACCACACTGGCATACCATTTACTGTTGGGGTCGTTCAATCTAATGGTAAAGAACTTCATTACGCGAATGGTTGCAAAGGAACAAAAATGTCAGAAAATGTTCTTCAAAACGAACTCCAACAAGTAGTGTTTAACTGGTCACTTACTGGCAGCACACAAGTCTGTGATGACTGTACATATATTTTATTTAACGTGACACATACGGAGTGGAACAAGACGATCATAGTTACAGGTGCAAAAGGGTCATACGTCAAAAATGTTGATAATTACTTTTCAAGTTCATGAAGATTCTCTAACAATTAAGTCCTCTTATTCAAGTGACTAAGGGTCACTTCCTCTACCATATCATATGTATTGCAGTCAAGTCCGTTGACCTTCTTTCAAGGACGTATCTTATGGCCAACGGATTCATTCTCAAGGAGCAATACTTCTTATCATACTTGTAACAATTCCAGACTTTTTCCATACGGTACTTAGGTAGCATATATATAAAAATCCAAACAAAGTCATCCACGACAATACGACCAGGTTAGAGTTCTGTGTTGACTAACCTCTCTATATCCATGCCACGACTTTGGCATTGACGAAAATACGGCATATAAAAACATGTGAAGCATACAAATCAATTAACTTCGTTTACTCGTAGGTATCCTCCCTCTACGGTAATTCAAAAGGGCTAACGACTCCGTCTGTCCATTCTAGGAATGACATACTACGATGAATTCCCGCTAGACCAAAACTAGGAGCGGCCTGATACTTTTAACTCAATAAACATTCGATGTGACATGGGGCGACACTTACTTGATACTTCCACTATTGGCTTCATCATGAATACCAGTAGATATCATTACAAAATAATGGCTTCTTCAAACTTGCCAGAAAAATCCAAGAAATATATATCGGACATAAACATGGTCCGAACTGCCCCGTTCAAAACATGACGTCAGAATCCCCTAACTAGGTTACCCGTGCGTCCAAAGCAACTCACACTGCATTGTGCACGTCAGTGCGTGAATCAATCGAACGCACAAATAATATAACTATATTAAGACTGGTGCGTACAGATGCATACATGTCCCTCAAAATCCATTTGTTTGATTCGCATCTTGACTTTTTCCCTGACAACCTTGGCGAAGTCAGCGATGAACATGGAGAACGATTCCATCAAGATATCGCCGTAATGGAGTCACGTTATCAAGAACGATGGAGTGTGACCATGCTTGCCGATTATTGTTGGATGCTTCATCGTGATGTACCACATGCAATTCACCGACGAAAGTCGACTGCAAAGAAATTCAAACCTACATAACTGTTATTCTTCTTGTACGAATGATGTTGTAATGATGTACAAATGATGTCTATATGCGTTGTTAGAAAACTTCAATTGCGTATTTCTAGAGATCCCGGCCTGATAGAGAAAAACGGTTTGCAGATTTAAAAACAGTGCATTAAAACTGACCAGAAAAACATAGAAATGTTAGAGAAAGAAAAAAAATTTTTTTTTTTGTTAGCCAGTGTAATACTCGAGGCGAAATCTCAGGTTATTATTAATGTCTAACCTGGCATTGATTTTACGTGAGTATCCCTTTTCTTGTACAGAGACAGGTGTCCCTCGCCATTCAGGCAGATACTCGCCGATTTCGGAGGTACCCATTAGAGCTGGGTCGGCTCAGGAGCCGCCAATCCCTGGTCGACGACACTCCTTCAAATGTCTTCGCCAGGTCTCGAGTTAATCCAGTCCAAATCCCGGTCGACGAAAAATCCTCAAATGCCGTCGCCCGGGTTTGATCCTGAATCACCCGGTCGCCAGAGCGGTGTTGTAACCACTACGCTAGCGCGGCTCCTTCCTGACTGATGCGCTTCATGCTAAAGATAGTCAAATTTTCTGTACACACAATGACCACTGTTAATGAGAGCAGTCATTTGCTACAGAACATACAATCCACACTCACTATTTAAGTTTAATGTGATTGGTTGATAATTTTTAGTTTGGGGCCCTGTTTTCACATGGATGTTGACCATTCCCAATATACTGGGAATCCGGCAGAGAGTCATTTAGAATGTTCCTGATAATCCTGGAATATGACACTGAAGGGTTAATGAATCGTGTATTGCAGGGGTACTCAGTGCTGTGCCTGCAGGCACCGTGGTGCCCATCAAGGCTTATTTATTTGCCCACAGAAGATGTGCGGATGAAGGAATAAATATACAGTTATGCTAGCATTGTCTGAAATTATACGTTACGCTCTACTAACTTTAGTATTTAGAGGTTAGTGGTCTCAATAATATTACAGAAATATTGCTGATAGAAACAGGAAGTTACTTTATATTCAGTAGCTGCTACCCTAACAATCTAAGCGTTAGCTGATAATTCAGCAGGAACATAAACTCCTAACTATGAAAAGTTGGCCATTGACATGCAGTGCCAAAATTCACATTAATTATATGTTTGATTCATTGTTGATCTTTTTTTTTTTAAATCCTGAACATTTCTTATATCATTAAATATGTTTACCCAGCCTTATATAATATTTGGTAAAAATGAACCATTTTCTATAAGTGAGTCACGATATTTGACTGGTGCCCACCACCCTCTTTATAAATCTAAAATGTACTGAGCTACCAAATATTTTGTTTTAAGCTTAGTTGAAAAGATTAGTACAATGAGCAACTGACTGATCAAATATTTTGTTTTAAGCTTAGTTCACGATCAAATATTTTGTTTTAAGCTTAGTTGACAAGATTAGTACAATGAGCAACTGACTGATCAAATATTTTGTTTTAAGCTTAGTTGACAAGATTAGTACAGTGAGCAACTGACTGATCAAATATTTTGTTTTAAGCTTAGTTGACAAGATTAGTACAATGAGCAACTGACTGATCAAATATTTTGTTTTAAGCTTAGTTGACAAGATTAGTACAGTGAGCAACTGACCGATCAAATATTTTGTTTTAAGCTTAGTTGACAAGATTAGTACAATGAGCAACTGACTGATCAAATATTTAGTTTTAAGCTTAGTTGACAAGATTAGTACAATGAGCAACTGACTGATCAAATATTTAGTTTTAAGCTTAGTTGACAAGATTAGTACAATGAGCAACTGACTGATCAAATATTTTGTTTTAAGCTTAGTTGACAAGATTAGTACAATGAGCAACTGACTGATCAAATATTTTGTTTTATTAGTTGACAAATTAGTACAATGAGCAACTGACTGATCAAATTTTTGTTTTAAGCTTAGTTGACAAGATTAGTAAGCTTAATGAGCAACTGAGCAACTGATCAAATATTTTGTTTTAAGCTTAGTTGACAAGATTAGTACAATGAGCAACTGACTGATCAAATATTTTGTTTTAAGCTTAGTTGACAAGATTAGTACAATGAGCAACTGACTGATCAAATATTTTGTTTTAAGCTTAGTTGACAAGATTAGTACAATGAGCAACTGACTGATCAAATATTTTGTTTTAAGCTTAGTTGACAAGATTAGTACAATGAGCAACTGACTGATCAAATATTTTGATATCTTCATTATGCAGGTTCACAAGATTCTGAAACTGTGTCCAAATCTGGAGGTTTTGGATTTGACTCACACTAGTGTTGGGGACATAGCGTTTAGAGAGTAAGCCGTTATTCTTATATAAAAAGTCATCATTTGTATACTAGACATTAAGACATAAACAAAAGTGTGTCAGATGTGTATATTAAAGAAAATAAAGCATAAGTCTAGTATAAAAAATAAGTAACGGTACGTTATAAGCTCTATGTTTGAGAACAAAAGAAGAAAAACAAGTCTTGTACGGAAAAGAAAGTATGTATGGGTGGGTTTTGGGTGGGGTGGTGTGGTGAAAAGAAAAGAAAGTTATAAGCATTGTATTAAAAATGAGGGCATCTTGTTCAGTAACGTGAGAAAATGACAACTTGCATTTAAATTTTCCTTTAGCTTCCCAAACCTCCTTTGCAACAAAGAGCTCATTTCCATTGTTGTCTATCATCCATGATCTCTGTCCAGTTTTCAATCTCCAGCTCTTTCAGGTTCATTTGTGTGCAGGTTTTTCTTAACCTTTACTGCAGATTTGACATCTAACCTCTCATTTTTCAGTGCACATTCATAAATTGAATTTAGATAGTTTTAAAAAAGTTTCAAGATAATTTTTAATCTTATACTTTACTGAGCCAAAATTTACTCCATTAATTTCAGGTTTGGTGCAAGTGGTCGGCAGTTTAAATTGCGACATTTAGATCTGACAGGCTGTGAGAACATCACTGATTTGACGCTCATCAGCTTGGCTTCTATGACGAGTTGCACCACCAAGGATGAGGAGTATGTAGAGATAGAGAATGTTCCACAACCCTGTGCTCAGAAGTTGCGTGTTTGTTGTGGAAGAAGCACCACATGCAAAGCTCATCTATCAGATAGTTGCTGCCGTGGTATTCTTGGTAGGAAATTGTCAGCTAATAAAAATTGTGGATATACAGAAGTGGAGGCATGCAGTAATCATTCTGACACATCACATGATCTGGTACAGTCTCAGGACAATTTTATAATGTTGCAGCTAGTTGATAGTGATTCTAACAATTGTTCAGTGCGTCTGGACCAAGGAGATCCACAGACTTGTGATTTGGATCTTTTGTTTATGAACTTGCTGCTAGAATCAGATGAAAGTCTCTCCTCTTCAAACATGAACTCATTCACAGACACCTTCTCCGACATCTCTCTGACTCCACAACTGTGCTGTGATAATAAAGGCTTTATGGCAGATTTGTCATTCAAAGAGTCAAGTTCCTCTCTCTCCCAAAGGACTTGTAGTGGTGCTGAGGGGATTTTGGAAGCCTTTAACGAAAAACGGTGCTGTAAAAATCTCAATGTTTCAACAGTTGGAAATTCTGTGCCACATGTGCTCAACTCTGTAGGCAGGTGCTGCAGTATTTCTGATGCATGTATTGATGCAAACCACAAAGGACCAAAAGACAATATCCCTAATACAGGTCACAGCGTTTGCACTCTTGAGTTTTTAAGCCTTAATGGTTGCTACAGAATATCAGACAGGGGGTTAAGGTATGTTTAATAGTGTATTTAATTTTATACTGAACAACACTTGGTTAGAGAACATTCATGCATTAATTTTTAAACTTGCCAAAAATCTCAAGATTTTTAACATGAGTATTTAGGGAATACTGTAACACGAAGTAATATGATCTTCAAGAGTCATTAATTTTCTCCATATAAATTTAACAGCATAAATTATTGTTCTCCAAGAGTCTGCTTGCACATTGTCAATGTGTATGTGTGGGATTAAAAAAAAAATTTTTTTTAAGTCTTATTCCTAAATTATATCTGCTTTTTTCATCATTGATTTTATAATTGTTCTGTTGTGGATGTTTCTGTTTTTCTAGGTTCTTTCAGTCTTATTTGACTTGCATTTAAGATGAACATTAGGGTAGATAAATCTTCTCTGGTAATGTTTCTCATTAGCCTTTTTTATTATAGCCTTTGTTACAACCACCCAAACACTCAAAGGGAAGTAACTAATAATCATTTCTGTGGCTGCCATAACAAAAAAGGTTGATGATAATCATTACCTTTTTCTTGGTAATGATAAAAAGACTCATCACATACCTCCTTGAAAATTTGTACATTGATACCTCCTGAAAGGAGGTACCCCAGGGTATCTAGAGCATGCCACATTGATATGGGAAGCAGTACACAGAAAAAATTCTGACCAAACAAAAATCAGCGTAATCTGATTGGATCGAGTTAATGCACATGGATCAGACCCACACCAGATGTAACATGCCCTTGACGTGTGCTGTGTGCCACAAAAAATAGCAATGTTGAAGCTGTGTTTCACATGGTTTTCAGCAAGAGAGTACATGACAAAATGGATTGACCTGCAAGTTGGAATCGTAGTGGAATGTACCATTTCATTCATACTGTTTGTATGGGTTGTGCAGGTAATTCTCAAAGACTGCAAGAAAATGAAGCTGATACTGCCTTTCATATCAGTCGTGGAAGAATACAAAGCTCGAAAGACAAGACTAACAGTGATGTTGTGCAAATCACCAGATGCATTAGTTAGGACCATTCAGCCCACACTAAAAACTGGAAAGTGAACAAAGCTATACTTAATGCCCAGGAAACTCTGAAGCTAAAAAAAGGTAATAGGATACACCTAGACTAATAGACTAGGATTTAGCCATGGTGACATCTGCTGGTGGTCCAAAGCATCGAACAAAGAACATGGAGAGATGGTAATTTGGGACGTCCAAGTAGCAGAGGACAATAAGAGGATGCGCACACACAAAAAAAAGCAGAGCAGCAAGCTCAGTGAGTCCAGTAGACTGCACATGGGAAGGAGATCTGCTAAGTTCTTGACATTGAATGATATATATATAGCATTTGGCAGCTCTAAGACTCATTGTTAGATCTTCTACCATCATCTGCAAACCTTGTGAAGTGGGGACAATCTTGTGATCCTTTGTGCCAGGAAAAGCAAACACTGGAACATATACCATTTCAATCCTTCTGTTCTATGCTAGCACCCATTTATGAAAGTCTGTAGCTTTTCGGCTGTTGCATTTGTTATTCTCCAAGTTTCAAAGCCATACAATAGAACTGACTTGACATTTGAGTTGAAGATCCTTATCTTTATGTTGGACTTGATTTCTCTTGATCTCCATATGTTCCCAATGCAATGAACGCTCCATTTGCTTTTTTTGTATTCATATTTTGATATCATCGTCTGCCCCTCCAACTTTATCTGTATTGCTGCCAAGATGCGTATAGGATTCCACATCTTGTAGTAGTGTTTCTTCAACCTAGTTTTCATTTCTTAAAATTCTCATTTTCTTTGTCTTTTCCCTGTGTGTTTTCAGTCCCACTTGCTGTGACTTCTTATCTTGCATCTGATTACAGTTATGGGACAGAAAAGCCAGGTCATCTGCAAAATCTAGATCATCAAGCTGTTTAGTAAGATTCCTTGTTGCTGTTTTCATAACCCAATCTGTTGCTAATAAGAAAGGAAATGGAGACAAGAGTCAACCCTATCGCACTCCATTTCTTATCCCAAACGGCTCTGTAAGTTGTTCTTCATGAAGAACTCTGCATGTCACGTCTTCATTAAGTTTTCTTTATTAAGTTAATGATCTTCAGGGGGACACCATAATGCCTCATCAATTTCTGTAGTGATCCTCTGCTTACATTGTCAAATGCCTTTTCATAATTCAGAAATCCAATGTATCCATTCCAGACTTTGTTCATCTATTTTTCTCAATGAGGCTGTCTGGTCTGTACAGGATCTGTTTTGTCGAAAACCTGCTTGTTCATCTCTCAGTTGTCTGTCTATGAACTCTTTTAATCTCTCAAAGATGATTCTGTTTAATATTATTCCTGGCACTGACAGTAACATCATTCCTTATTTACTAAGCATTTTTCCATTCTTATCTTTGATGATCATTCCTGAAGCCAGCACTATTTCTCTTGTAATCATTTTCTTCTTCTCTGTGCCCTTCCACCTTGTCTCACGTGTGCAGTTTTCCCGTGTTCACTTAGAGTATTCTTTATAGGTGCCAATCGTTGAGATTTTCCTAGATGAAAAAAGGTTAGTCATCTCCTTTCGGCTTTCTCTGGGTTGCTTCATGAGTCTCTTTTCCAGATTGTCTTCTTCTGTCTTGGGCGGCTGAATCAACTTGTATTATGTATTTGACCTGTCCATGTTGTTTGTTTTTATGGTTTAAATTTTTTGCAAGATGGGATAACCAGCCCCATGCCCAGCCCTCCTTAGTCACTTTTATGACATGCTTGGAATGGTACAGTGTTTCTATTCTTTGCTCCCCTTCAGGGCCCCAGTAACATGGGTGACCAACTGCATTAGTAGCCTAATATTCCTAATGCTGCACACACACAAAAAAAGAAACAAAATTTGTGTTACTTGTACACAAGAACAGTTTGCTTGTGTATTGTTAACAAGAAATTACAGCTAGTCATTCTCATTCTCTCCTTTCCCCCCCAACTTATTCACACTTTACACTTTCAGTGCTCTTGCAGAAGGAGAGGGAACACCATTGCTCGCACATTTGGATTTGTCAGGTTGTGTGGCTGTAACAACTCTGGGCTTGTCAAATCTTGTTTCCACTAGTCAGCGGCTTGACCACTCAAATCTCTTTTACTGTGACAACATGTGCGATGACCCATATTTCACCACAGCTAGCGGATGTCGGAACCTTCAGTGCGAGACCCGGTTCTGCTGCAGTATCCGAGAATGAAAGGTTAGTTTTGTGTTCTGGGTCAGAATCTTAGCAGCATTAATGTATTTATAGTAGCTTGTGTGTGAAAAATGTATTTTTATTGTACTGCACTGTTCACAGTTTGTTATACATTTATTTTTTCAAAGATCTTTATCATTTAAATGTTTCTTACTTCTTTAAATAATCGGAGAAAATAATCATTTCATGTCTTTATTTTCTTCCATTATGAATGAGATCAAATAAAAACTTTGCCCTAGAAAAGTTAATACCGAGCCAGTATTATCAGATGTACTGTTGTCAGTGAGAACATTAAAAACAATCATGTCAGGACTGAGATAAATTCTACTGTCAACCAGAAAATGAAAACTTCCCAGAAATTATTGAACCAGTGCCACCACTAACAGATTTTCTGTCAGAAAATGAACATTCTGTCAGGCTTGTTGTGCTGTTCATATACATACCCATTCTACCTGTGTGGATACCAAAAGGATAGGACCACTGTGCTCTACAAATACATTGTAAGAGACACCTATTAGGGTTCTACATGGTGCCATCAGCCTCATCATGTTAAACAAAAAATTGCTCTGAAACCCCCCATGCAACAGCATATGAAGGCCCTTGGTGCAGTATCTTCCTACATGGGGCCAACATTATTTGTGGCTCTCTGCTCCTTCTTCTTCTTTGATCCTTAGCCACCGACTGTCAAAGCAGTCAGTGGCCATCACGCCTGGTGGCGTCTTGTAGGGCAACAGCAAATTGATTCCACTTTGCTCCGTTGGTGGCCATCCTTCGTACAGTGCCCCAACTCTGGTGTAGCGGGAGGTTATTTAAAATTATTTATTATGTAAGAGTATGCCAGTAAAGAGTTCTGACCTTACAAGTAATACCCCAGTCTTAGAAATAAGCACTGGTGTATTGTTATCATAACAATAGTCAGACTGTAAAAACCCTGGCCCAGTTGGTAAGAAGTAGTACCAGGATTTAAGGTGTCTCCTCCCTGTGACTATCTTATGATTACTTTATTCTAGGGGATAAGTAAAATGTACATTCACTGAATCCACAAAATGGAAGAAGTGAATAAATCCTCAGGTACAGTTAAAACAGTTTAATAATTACACTAATATTCTATTACTGCTAGTTGGAACAGAGCATTGAAATATATAAATATATAGAAAATTTAGTCACCCAATTACTATTATTGTCTGTTTAGACTTCAAGATCTTAAATAATAAAGTTACTGAAATCACTGTTATTAGTCCTTTGAATTTAAGGATAACTGTCATCAGTTGACTGAGTTTCGGTATGGTTTCTTATTGTTTTCAACTATTGGCTGTTTCACATGTATAGGTGGTCAGTGTCAAACAGGACACTTATCTTTCCAACTTGATACTGCTGAAACTGAACTGTCCTTTGCTGATATCAGACTTGGTAGGCCCAACAGTAGGGATGCCAATGACCAGTTGAAGTTCACTCTTTGGGGTCCTGCACTTTTGTGGGATTGCCTCGGATGAACAACACCGGCTTCTGATACTGGACAGTCTGGTTTGAGTTAGTTCATGGAACCTGCAACATATCAGCCTTGGCTAGTATCTGGCTAGACTTGTAGCTGACTAGCACAGATGTCAGACCAGTCAGTCATCAGATGTCACCGTTATACAATCATAGTAAGTAAGGAGATCATTTCAGTGATATAGCATTAATATTAACATTTCAATTAAGTGTAACTGACTAGCACATAAGTCAGACTAGTCAGTCATCAGGTGTCAAAGTTATACAGTCATAGCAAGTAACATCATTTCAATGATACAGAATTATTATTAATATATCCGTAATAAACATCATCTGGTTTACTCTGCTCCTATACATCCTTTTCTGATCTATAACTTGATCCTTCTAAATCATATCAAGTACAAATTCAAATACTGATGCTATCTTAGCACTACCCAAAATTAATACGTAAAATAAATAAAGTGAGTGACCACGTGATCAGGTTGCTTTCTACTGAAACTGGCTGTAGAACACTCCAGTTTACCAGCTGTAAATGGGTACAAAGTTGTGCGCTCGAACTAGGGAAGGCAAAGGCAGCGAGGAAGGGGACTAGTCACCTTAACCTCGTAAACTGGGATCTCCCATGATGAAGTTTCTAACACTTCATTTCCCTATGACAATCTCTGCCATGGGACTGCCTTTATCTTCGAAAGCGATACAGCAATATGATAAATACTGTATATCTTCATTAGGCTGTGGGGCTATTAGTGATTAATTTTTGTACAAGCAACAATCATCCACAATGCACATGTTTAGATCATATTAAAAATACAATACATTACATCAATGACTATTATACAGGCATATTTTGTGAAGTTAATATGAACCTGAAATATTAAAAAAAAATATTATACACGGTAGTTATCATAATTTCGCTTACCCTCAGACTTCAGATACTGGACTTAAAAATGTTTCTGGCGATCCGCTCACAATTCATGGGTAGTGGCGAAACTCTGCCTCCAGTCTGTCTCAAAACCTCTTTCGTTGTGTCTCGCTCCAGTTTTACCGATACGCTTTAAATACTATAGCGCGGACGTATCGGAGGGTACCGACGTCACAGCTTAAACCTAGGCCTGAGAAATCCTTCCCGAACATTGATTTCAGCCGATCTGTGCGTCGACTGAAATTCTGCCTTACTCATTCTTGGCATATATAATATCCATATTGTTCCATCTTATCTAGTTTTATACAGCTGATAAAACTCTATCTTCCTATCCATGTAAATTCCCAAACTGTTATTTGTTGATTTTAATATTTAGAACAGAAGTGGGTTACACGCTTTTAGCGTAACTGTGGGCAGCCGAAATACGCATATATCTCCGTAAATGAGAACTTCCTACCGTTCCTTCTTATATGCAGTTATACACAATCCTTCCCTGTACTGAAATGTAAAGTCCTTTTCATACGGATTCCCTTCTGCTTTTATTTATCGTTGGCGATTTCCTCTGTCTGATACACATTTCGCTGATACGCCGCCATTTTGAAAGCGGTCAATCGATCGTTGACAGGTTTATAAATCTAACTGAACCCGTTTGCAATGACTTGAAACCATTTTGCGACATCTGGTTCATTCTTTGCATCTCAGCCTCCACAGTCCTCCGCCAAGTTGTTTTTGGTCGGCCTCTCTTTCGTTTTCCTTCAGGGGTCCATAGCATAGCTGTTCTTGTGATGGCATCAGGGTCTCTTCTGAGGACATGGCCAACCCAGCTCCAGCGTCTGCCAGCTGTGATGGTGTACATGTCCTCTTGCTTGCTCTGAGTAAGCAGATCTTGGTTGGTGATGATATTCGGCCAAAAGATTCTGAGAATTTTTCTTAGGAATGTTGTGTGAAAAGAGGACAATTTCGACATTTCCTTCTCTGTAACTCTCCAGCATTCCGCACCATAGAGAAGCACAGAAAGCACACAGCTCTGATATAATCTTAATTTTGTGCTTGTGCTGTACTGAGAGGACTTCCAGATGTTGTTTAGACTAAAAAAGACTCTTCTTGCTTTGTTCATTCTGTTGTTGATGTCTTTGCTTGCTCCGCCGTCTGATGTTACTATGCATCCTAGGTATGTGAAGTTGTCTGTCTGTTCCAGTTGCTGATTCCTTACTGATATGGGCTCAGGGTTGCTCACATTGAGCGTCATGACCTCTGTCTTCTTTAGATTGATGTTCAAGCCCACCTGCTGGCTATACTTATTAAGTCTATCCGTTTTTTCCTGGATGTGTTGATGTGAATGTGCTAGTAGTGCAATGTCATCTGCATATTCCAGATCTTCCAATGTAGAAAATGTAGTCCATCTTATTCCTCTTGGACTGCCCGCTGTTGTCTGGCGCATTACCCAGTCTATGACTGTTAAAAATAGAGTGGTTGATAAGGGGCATCCCTGTCGTACTCCTGTCTTCACCTCAAAGGTTAGGCTGCTCTGCCCAATGCTACACGTAAAGTTGGCATAGAGGCTTTGTATGATTGACACTATGCAGCTTGGAATTCCATAAGTCCTCAGTATTTTCCATAAACTGCCCCTATGTATACTGTCAAAAGCCTTTTCAAAATCAATGAAATTAATGTACAGCTGTCTTTGCCATTCTGAGCACTGCTCTATAATGTTCCTGAGGGTAAATATAAGATCTACACATCTTCTGTTCTTTCTAAATCCTGCTTGTTCTTTCCTCAGTTTGTGGTCTACTGCTTTTGAAATTCTCTGTATAATTATCCTGCCTAGTATTTTGCTGGGAACTGAGAGAAGAGTGATTCCTCTCCAGTTATTGCAGTCTGCAAGATCTCCCTTCTTGGGCAATTTGACAATTAATCCTTTGTTCCACTCCATTGGTGTTGTTCCTGTTTTCCAGACTTGTGCAAATAGTGGTTCTAATAGTTCTGCTGCTAGCTCAGGGTCTGTCTTAAATAGCTCTGCATTTAAGTTATCATAGCCAGGAGCTTTTCCATTCTTTAACCCTTTGATTGCTGTGATGATTTCTTCTTTTCTGAAGGAGCTAAAAAGAGACAAGAAGAAGAAGACTGTAACAGTGACACCACTGGCACAAAGAAAGCATTTTGAATTATAATTCAACTTGTATCACAGACTTGTTGGTTGTCTCAGATCCTTATATGCCAGTTTGTAAACAGTTTCCTTTTTGTGTGGACGTGATGTTTGTTGGCCTCTGTACAAATCCCCCTGGACTTATGATAGAATATGGTTCTAATGACTATGTCATCATTTGATATGATAGAATATGGTTCTAATGACCATGTGATCATTTGATATGATCATGTCACAAATACTTTTATAGTGTATGTGATAGGATATGGCAGAATATGGTATTTATCAATCAGTCAATACCCTTTAGCTCCCCAGGGAGCATAGGTCTTCAACAAACACATGCCAATTCCTCCTGTCACATGCCATCCGCTTAAGTTCTTTCCATGCTTTCTTCATCATTTTTATTTCTGTATCTAGTTCTCTTTATGTGTTTTTTTGGTCTACCTCTGCCTCTCTTTCCCTGGGGATTCCAGAACAAGAACTGCCTTGTAATAATATCAGCAGGTTTCCTCAGCGTGTGTCCTATCCATCGCCAGCGTCTTCTTCTCATCGCTTGTTCCACTGGCACTTGTCTGGTTCTTGTCATCAGTTTCACATTTGTGACTTTGTTATACCATTTCAATCCTTCTATTCTACGCAAGCATCTATTTATGAAAGTCTGTAGCTTTTTGGTTGTTGTTTTTGTTGTTCTCCATGTTTCAGAGCCATACAATAGGACTGACTTGACATTTGAGTTGAAGATTCTTATTTTTGTGTTGGGCTTGATTTCTCTTGATCTCCACGTTTCCCAATGCAGTGAAAGCTCCTCTTGCTTTTTTGTATTCTTATTTTGGTATCATTGTCTGTCCCTACAAGTTTGTCTATATTGCTGCCAAGATATGTGTAGAAGTCTACATCTTTTAGTGGCGTTTCTTCAAGTTCAACCTTGTTATCATTTCTTGCATTTATTCTCATTATCTTTTTCTTTTCCCTGTTTATTTTCAGACCCACTTGTTGTGACCATTCATCGAGTATTTTCACTTTCTCTTGCATCTGATTGTGGTTATGGGACAGAAGAGCCAAGTCATCTGCAAAATCTAGATCATCAAGCTGTTTAGTCAGATTCTGCTGGATTCTGTTTCTGTTATGTAGTGTTGATGTTTTCATAACCCAATCTATTGCTAGTAAGAAAAGAAATGGAGACAAGAGGCATCCCTATCGCACTCCTGTTCTGATCCTCTATAATTTGTGCACTCTTATAAATTTCCTTTCTTAGGCAACTTGACCAGATAACCTTCCTTCAATTCTGCTGGTATTTCTTCTCTCTCCAAGACTTTACCAAGTAGTTTGTATAATATCTCTGTAGAGATGTGATTATCTGCTTTGATGGCCTCTTCTGGAATGCCATCTAGACCAGCAGCTTGTCCATCTTTTAAAAGCTATATGGCTTTCTGTATTTCTTCCCTATGTGCTTGTTCACAGTTTATTTGCAGCTCCTCTTCTGGCTGGATGTCTGAGGGATTTGTTGGAGCTGCTGTACTGAGAAGTTCCTCAAAATGTTCTGTCCATCTCTTCATTTGTTCTTGTATATTACTAAGAAATTTTCCATTCATATCTTTGATAGGGCCATTTGCTTGTTTATATTTCCCTGTTAGCTTCTTTATGTTGTTGTACAGGTCCCTCATATTTCCTTTGGCTGCAGCTTCCTCTGCTTCCCTTGCCAACTCTTCAGTATACTTCCTCTTGTCTCTTTTGATGTTTCTTCTTACTTCTTTGTTTGCTTCTATGTGCACTTCATGAGTCTTGGCTTTGGAGGTTCTGGTTTTGCTTCTGTTTAAATCTGCTTTCTTGTTTTTCCTGTCTTCTATCTTGTTTATGGTTTCTGTTGTTATCCATGATTTGTGCTGATGTTCTCTTTTTCTCAGTACTTCTCCACAAATCTCGTGCCATATATTTTTTACTTGTCGCCAGTGGTCTTCCGTATCTGCTTCATCTTCCAGCTGTTGGAGTACTTGGTATTTGTTGGATACTGTGATTGAAAATTTTTTCTCTTATTTCCTGATTTCTTAGATATCCCACATTATACTGTTGTCTATAGCTATGTACTGGTGTAATGATGTAATAGCTATGTAATGATGACCTAAACTTCTTCTTTCTTTCTTAATCGGAACCTCTTCTACCCTGTAAACAGAGTGTAGAGGTGACCCAAAGAGCACAAGGCTCTCGGGCAAAACAAGCAACCAAATTGTTTGACAAACAGGTGATTAGCCCATTGTGCCCTAAACTTCTTACTTATGCATATGTGATCAATCTGATTCTCAGTTCTGTGGTCTGGTGATATCTGTGTTGCTTTATGTATTCTTTTATGTGGAAATATGCTTCCTCCTATATGGTACTTATATATGGTACGTATATTTGCCGGGGGTCTCTGACGAGACAAAGATGGAATAGGTGTACTGCATCCTTATGAATGTTGTAAAAGATGACTAATATAAGTATGTGCATGGGGCTAGCAACCTCATCATGCAAAACCAATTGGAACAGTAACCACCGCTACAAGAGTATGGGAAGTGGAAGGAGACTAGCTGCAGTGGTGGCTTCATGCTCCATAAGGAGCACAAAGGAAAATGAATGAATGATGGTTGTAATAACTAGGTCATAAATACTTTTATAGTGTACAGTATACAATATTTTTAATAGTCACTGCACGGTATAACAGGGTGTCTGAGAATTCTGACCCTCATTTTTTAAAATAAATATTTAAAAAAACAAGATGAGTTTATCTTGTCATCACTTTAAATGATTAAATTGAATGACATTTACTACAGTTCTACTCTGAAGACTTGTTTAGAGGTAACATTAATTCTAGCACATCCATTCAGAATATTATCCCCCATCTCTTTGATGTCTTCCTGGTCTCCACACATGACCCATTAATTTCAAGTGTCCCATCAGGAAGAAAAAAAAATTAAGTCAAGTTATTAAATGAGCTTTAATCAAACGTTTACAAAAATTTTAACACACTGATATAAAAAGAAACTAAAAATTGCAGATTGAAGGATGCTGTCAGAAGCCATAGAAAATGTGTGTTTTAAAAACTTAATGCCCACCAGTAAAAATTAGGAGCCACATCAGCATCTCGTGTGTGCTTTCCCTCCTAACATAAGATGGCACACCACAATCCCTAGTGAATGAAAACCATAATATTTACACGTAGCTGGAACTTGTTTTGATCTTTAACCACACAGTGGACTATCACAAGAAGCAATAGCTTTCTTTGACTCGTACGGTTGCAGAAATGTTAAATTATGGTTCCATTTATTTATTAGTTTTTTAATGAGAACATCTTTCTGGAAATTGAGATTATCTGGCTGTTATGCTGCCAGGAATCTAGGTGTGGCAGTTACAGTGTTCAGGAGGGCCAGGAAACCTCTGTCTGCAGTCAGTCATGGCTGTGTCCATTGCCTTTTAATCATGTTAATTAGAATGGTATACATGCTGTTAGTATTTTTAGTGCATAGTAATACATTGTGTGCCTCCTGTTGTTCCAAGGGATCTCTGATGAGACAAAGAATAGACCTGCTGTTCCCTGAGGCATGTCTTACAAGGTGACTAATTTGAGGTTATGTATGGGGCTGGTAACCTCATCATGTTAAAGACAGTCCTACAGAAACCACTGCTACAAGAGTAGTTGTAGCTCCATAAGGAGCAAACAAGGAAAATGAATGAATACATTGTGTATTGTTTGTATTTACTGGTTTGTCTTTTTGTTTCTTTATTTTATGGTCAAGTCTGATTATGTGTGGTGCATGTAGATGTCTTGTTTGTTTTTGGTGGTAAAGGTGATGACATCTTTGTTTGTGGTGGTGTATGTAGATGTCTTGTTTGTTTTTTGTGGTAAAGGTGTTGTCATCTTTGTTTGTGGTGGTGCATGTAGATGTCTTGTTTGTTTTTGGTGGTAAAGGTGATGACATCTTTGTTTGTGGTGGTGTATGTAGATGTCTTGTTTGTTTTTTGTGGTAAAGGTGTTGTCATCTTTGTTTGTGGTGGTGCATGTAGATGTCTTGAATGCATGCAGCAAATGTTTGAATGACACACATTGGGAGCAAATTTGGGGGGCTAATCAGAAAATGGTAAACAGTGTATTCATGCCAAATAACACTGAAGAAATCAATATTGTTATACTTCTATTAATTTGATCACACCCACATAAGTATATATATCACACAAGCCTTTATATACTAGCTAAGGTGGAGGGAGAAATAAGGTGCTAGCTACCTTCCCTTTCACCGCTAAGGCTATACCACTGTTGTCCTAAATAACTTATATCAAGAACTGTACAACGGCTCGTATTGCCAGAGGCATGACACAACAACAATGGGTGACATATGCTCATGAAACAGCTTATATCCCGTTTATTCAATTAAACACATGACCACACATGGCCTGATGAAAATACAACATTACGACTATATACATGCCACAACAGGGAATGCATGTACTAATATCAATTTACAGAATGGGTAATCTGGCTGCCACAATCCTAAAATGAACATCGCACCATCACGCGGGAAAAACCTAAATAGTAACAATGACTATGAAAATGCACGACAGTAACTTAGCATGTACCAAACTCAACGCTAAGTAAATAACCACTTCCCTGGAATCCCTAATAGCAGAAATAGCTAACGTTAGGAATAAGGCTCAAATGGCGAGCACCGCATCACTCTTAGATATCACAGACAGCCAAAAAAAAAAAAAAAAAACAACAGCCACCTTACCTGGTGACCACTACCTGTACGCCCCATGGGGGCGGTTGCTTAAACATCCATGGTAAACAAAATAGAAGTTACATCAGTACTAGTCATTAATCATGACTTAGAGTATAACACGTTGCCTTAATGGCACATGAAAGCAATGACCAACACCATTATAAGTAAGTGAAACATTCAAATATGAATAATAAGTCCACTTTACATGGTTTACGATTACTTGTTGAACCTAATGTCATATCCAAAATCAACTCATCATGGGACGCTCCTGCCCTTTTCCAAAAATGACAATCAGGACAGAGCGTCCGCTACTACATTCTTTACTCCTTCAATAGCATAACAGTACTGATGGAGTGGGTCAGACTCTAAAGTTCGATTCACGTTAACCGAAACACCCTAATTGAACGCGAACCCCGATACCTCTCCCTTGCTACTGCTGGACTATCAGCAGGTGGTTATGAAGCAATGACGTGCTTACACCTGACTGCATCACGCGCACCCCATTTATTCACGAATGTAACTCGCGTTATCTTCATAATGTCCTGCAATGACAAGACCTCCACGAACTTCACTGGTGCGACCTCATTAAATGCACGTCTGAGTGTGTGAGCCAGCTAGCACTCAGGGGGACATTGCGGACCCATACAATGCAGTCACTTGCTACCAGGGCCTCGGACACACCTTTATGGTTCCTATTCCTGCGCCTTGGCACCGGACTCTGCGTACCCAAGGATGCCTGCCCCGCATCCTGTCACTGATGCACTTTCTTCTCAGGTGGTGATAAAGCGATTACCTGATCGACAGCCACGGAAACCCGGTGCCGTTGAGACACCACACTAACATCTCCCGTAACGTCATGCACCCCTCGTACATTGCAGACGATCAAGTCGGCGACAGGATTGTCGAGGACAAGCGCGTTCACTCTACCTGATAGGAACATGGTGTCCACATTAATACATGCCTGGGAGTAAGACTCAACTTTGCCCCCAAATGTGGTGCACTTCACAGTTTTGCCTGTGAGGCAGGATTCGTCGATACAGAAACGGCGAACCCCAACTGTAGTGCATCCTGTGTCTCTCATCACTGAGACTGGTTTCTTCTCCACCACACCTCTGGAGCACTAAATTCCCAGTCTCATGGACCACAGACAGGCTCGGTAGTGCATGTCCACACTGTAACACTACCCTCTCGTCTGAATGAAACACAGGTCGGCACCCCACACAGCTTCCGCTATTTACTGTGTCCAATACATACGCGGAATTCGCGTGTTCGATCAGGGTAGCACACAAGTCTGTATTATGTCCCCTGCCATTGCTTGTGGAACATCGGCATTCCCTTTTTGATTCACCATGTGGACTCCTAATAGGACTGCTAACCTGTGACGATCGCGCCTCGGAGTCAGCAGATTGACTCTCTGAGAATCCACTCCTCTGCTTGACCGGTTTCTCTTTAGAATGCCTTTCTTCCTTTCGAGACTCATCAAAGCGCACTTGCTTACGCATTTGGCGCTCTTCTCTGTCACTATCGCTACCAGAGTGTCGGTTGTTCCACCTCGGCTGGAACCTCTGATGCGTTCTGAAATTATTGTAGTTGCCTCTGAATGGCTGATAGGGCCGGGTGATCTATTGAACCTCCGCCTTTGTGAACCCTTGGCGCTACCCATGCGACGTTGCCACGGTTGTCGTTGAACTTTGCCGATCCCCCGCGACTAGGGCATCAGACAGCCCGGACCGATTGATGGGCTTGCCCGGATGGGCCAGAACATAATGGTGGCCCAACTGTGCCATGGAATCAATGTCCTTTCGCTGGCGCTCTTGGAAAAATGCTACCAACTCAGTAGAGCAAGACGACAACTTTTTGTCCCGTAGCATTAGATCAACCAAGCCATTTAAGTCCTTTGTAATTCCTTCCAACTCGATCCATCTATTCAGCAGAAGCTTGATCTTTGAGATGAAGTCCTGGTCTGCACTTGGGGTAGCGTTCCTAAAGTGTGTACGATATCTGTCTGCTGTCAGACGGAATTTCCTGAGCAGTCGTTCTTTCACCTTCTCATAATCAGCTCTATCTTCCACCAGGAGGCTGTAAAAAGTCTCCATCACTGGCCCAACCAATATTGTGGACAACAGAGATGGCCACTCATCTCTGTTAGCCTTCCAGGACACACATTCGGCCTCGAATCTCTTGAGGAAGAAGTCTAAACTATCTATTTTATCGTTAAAATTCGGTAGCCGTAGCCTAAAGGGACGATGGGACTCCCTTGGAGTCGAGTTCTGACCACTCGCACCTACTTCTAGCTTTTTTAGTTCTATTTCAGCCGCAATCTTCTTCTCTTCCAATGCCATTCTCATCACTTCCATCTCTCTATCTTCTTTCATCTTCATCCCCTGTAACTCTCTATCTTCTTTTATCTTCTTCTTTTCCAATGCTACTCTCATTCTCTCCACTTCTATCTCTCTATCTTCTTTCATCTTCATCTCCTGTACCTCTCTATCTTCTTTCATCTTCTTCTCTTGTAAGTCTAACTCTCTCTCTTTTAGCTGCAACTCTTCTTTCTTAAGTTCTCGTTCCTGCACACGTAAATCTCTTAAGGCATCCTGATTCTCTTTTGAGTGGAATTCTTCCTTGGCAAAATCCGACAATTCTTTCCCAGTGTAACCACACTCCTTGTCTATCTTAATAAACTCTTGGTACTCCATAATGTACCCTCTTAAGTAAAATATCCTAGTCTTACCAGAGTTGTAACAAGTATATAAGTGTTGATCACCTATACCCTCAATAAATCTGAGTGTAAATATTATCACCGCAATACACCATCTCAAGCTAGTCTCTTAATAAATCTGTGTATAAATATTCTCACCACAATACACCACCTCAATTTATACTGCCAAAAAATATGTGTATAAATATTCTCACCACAATACACCACCTCAAACTCTACTGTCAATATATATGTGTATAAATATTCTCACCACAATACACCACCTCAATTTGTACTGTTAATGACGGTGTACTCTCCATAGAAAAAAAAAAAAAAAGCGAGTTGCGTGATACTGTGGTTTCCGGTGCGCCTTCTGGCCCAGTATCTATGACTTTAGCACCTGTTCAATGGGAGAGTGGGCTCATCCCTAATCTGTTTATGTTCCCAGTAGTAGACTATTCGCAAGCAGCCTGGGGGTGTCACTGCTCTGCGCGGACCTTGTTTACCGAGGCGGCGTTCGAGCTCGTATGGTGAAAATATGGTTGCATTATCTTCAAAATAGCCCTGTCTTTCCTGCCATCCTGCAACTTTAAGTTAGGGAGTTCTGAGCTCCAGTCTCTTTCCCAGGCATTTTATCCTGGCCTGGCACGCATACAGAGGACCCCACTTCTGGTTCTAAGTTAGCAGTTGGGGACAGGTGGGGTAGCACACTGTGCATTCCCCGTCATCCAGGGGGCTCTCCAACTATGCAGAGCTTGCACAATGCTGTGCTCTGGTTCTGGGCTCACCCAAGGAATCCTCACGTCCTGCACAGAGCCACTTCCAGATACCCACCACCTGCCAACCCCCCATTGTAGAAATCTCCTGCATGCGGCCATCCAGTCAAGAGCCAGTATTAAGTCTGGTGCCCAAGTGATTCCCCCCAAGCTCAGTGTGCAATTCTGGGTTCTCATCATGCTGCAACACAGGGGGGATTGTGATGCTCAGCCATCTCTCTCAACTCTGCACCGATAAATGACATCGGGGACTTAACTGTGTCTCAGTACTGGGAGGCCCCGTTTCCGGGTACACCACACACAGCCAGTTGAGGCAACGGTCGCCGTGGGCGTGTCTTCAGTGGGGAAGTTGTGGAGTCTTCCTGTCCATGTTCTTGCACATCCTAACACTGCCCGCAAGACATCGGAGGTTTGGAGAGTGGCCTTCTCTGCTTTTTTGAGCCGGGGTGGGCTCCCCGGGCAAGTCTCGATGGGGATCGGGACGTGTCCACGCGCCAGTGGGCCCAGCATCGGCCGCATCTGTTGGAGGACTTGCTCTGCCAGGTTTGAGTTAGTAAATTCCAACTTTGTCATCTTCTTGGCATTGTGATGCTGGGGTGCCTGTGGATTTCCTAACGCCCCGGGTAGAAGCCAGAAGTGTACTGTGCCAGCTCTGGGGGAGATAAAGGGGGTGTTTCTGCGTCTCCTTGTGATACGTAGCCAAGGTAGGGCTCACAGTGCTCTTTCCCCGCCACCAAATTGCCTGCTGGTTACGCCGAGTTCTCCGAGGCTCTAGGCATGTGACCAAGAGTTGAAGGCAATAGGATCGTCACGTCCTGAGTCTCTGTGCCTGTACGATGGGTTCCGATCTTCAGGGAGCAGTCCACACTCGTTCCCACTCCCAAGACTTGTTCAGTATCCATCTGGCTCCTTCCCACCCACAGAGGGCGTGTACGGTGTAGTGCACCGGTTTTATTATCGAGGTTTGCTCCTCTAGATCCGTTGTGTTTAGCCTGAGGATTCGCACCCTCAGTTACCAGGACTACCTCGAGGAGGGTGTGGCTCTTCACCACGCACAACGATCTTGGGGTATGAGAGGTTTTGCTAGGCCAAGAGACTAACACCGCAATGGTCGCTCCTTTCATGAACAGAATTCACTAGGCCTAGGGTGAAGCAAGGGGGGAAACCCACTACCCACAACACCAGCACATCATACCCCCTGTCTGTAGACTTTGCCCCATACTGTTAATAAATATGTGTATAAATATTCTCACCACAATACACCACCTCAATTTGTACTGTTAATAAATATGTGTATAAATATTCTCACCACAATACACCACCTCAATTTGTACTGTTAATAAATATGTGTATAAATATTCTCACCACAATACACCACCTCAATTTGTACTGTTAATAAATATGTGTATAAATATTCTCACCACAATACACCACCTCAATTTGTACTGTTAATAAATATGTGTATAAATATTCTCACCACAATACACCACCTCCTTAGGGTCTACTCCCCTAAGTAAATGGTCGAAGGTGGCAATATTTTGTCCTCAAATAGTAACTCACTAACCATGTTCGCTATTATTAACAATAGCAACCAAATGTATCTCTCCTGCTTTACAGTAACCGCAGGTTATGTAACAGTCCACAATATTCAAGGACACAGGTGCACAAGCTGATCAGAAACTAAGCCCTTTTTACATTATATCCTAAGAGCACCAATACTAGTGCTGTAGAGTAACAATATGAAAATTACTACTTAGTATGTCCATATGTGGCAAACAAGAACAATGAAAAGATGAGTCAACAAACACTGTGACACCACGAAAACTGCAAGTCACGTCGGATAGGACGATAGACTAAGCTAGAACAGAAGCAGCATGATATGTACACTACGTGACTGAAAACATACAAAAACACAGGATACTCACTGAACATATTACAAGATAGCAAGAAGGACGTAAGAATACACTAATTAATCACGGCGGTAAGGATTACTTAATGTACACGACAACGCAAACTCGAACCACATGAGCACAACTAACGAATACTGTGCTCGATTTGTACAGCAGGGCAGCTACAGGAATTCACATCTGCTACGCTCCACCACTAAACAAACTGAGCCACACCCTACAAAGAATTCAGTCTACTCCAATCTTTTCCCACTTGGAGACCAGAAAGGACTAAACTCGCCACCCTTCCACCCTTGATGCACTAATATATTAATACTAATCGACGCATCAACCACAACACGCAACAATGAAGTGCTGAGAGCTTGAGCACAACCACGCCCAATCAGGATCAGTGAAATGAAAATAATATCAAATACAAATAGTCAATATTAACGTCTATTATATAAATTTAAACAATACACAATAGTAGAAAAGAGAAAATCGTAAAAGAAATTGAGAACAAAAGTCAGAAAATATAATACATTGTAATACACAAAAAATACAAAAGTATTAACTAAATAGCTGATCCAGCTTGTGGGTGTGAGAAATGTGTGTATAATTGTTTAAATTTCAAAATTTTAAGCATAAAATCATCTGCTATTTCCCACCTCATATAAGGCAATTAGATGTGGTGGAACTTCCAGCTGAGAAAGAAGAGACAAGAATTATTACCTTGGGGTCAGAGCATTTAGGGCAGGGAACTAAGATAGTGACTTAATATGATCCGACAAACAACCAGTGCAAGAGAAAAGTTAAAGCTCATAATGACAGCAGAGTTTATGATGAGTGCAAGAGGGAGTTGATACAACTGTAGCGGTGGCTCCATGCTCCTTATGGAGCAACAAAATAATGTTCATTCTGAGTTCTTGATTATACAAAATGATTGATATTTATTAATTTACCCTTTGGTTAATCAAGAGTGCTAAAATTCTTCTTTCTTCTTTGTTCCTTAGCCGCCAACCGTCAAAGCAGTCAGTGGCCTGGTGGCGTCTTGTAGGGCAACAACAAATTGATTCCACTTTGCTCGGTCGGTGGCCATCCTTCGTACAGTGCCCCAACTCTTGTTCATTCTTTGCATCTCAGTCCCCACAGTCCTCCGCCAAGTTGTTTTTGGTCGGCCTCTCTTTCCTTTTCCTTCAGGGGTCCATAGCATAGCTGTTCTTGTGATGGCATCGGGGTCTCTTCTGAGGACATGGCCAACCCAGCTCCAGCGTCTGCTAGCTATGATGGTATGCATGTCTTCTTGCTTGCTCCGAGTAAGCAGATCTTGGTTGGTGATGGTATTCGGCCAAAAGATGTGGTGAATTTTTCTCAGGCATGTTGTGTGAAAAGAGGACAATTTCGACATTTCCTTCTCTGTAACTCTCCAGCATTCCGCACCATAGAGAAGCACAGAAAGCACACAGCTCTGATATAATCTTACTCTTGTGCTGTACTGAGAGGACTTCCAGATGTTGTTTAGACTAAAAAAGGCTGTTCTTGCTTTGTTCATTCTGTTGTTGTCTTTGCTTGCTCCGCTGTCTGGTGTTATTATGCATCCTAGGTATGTCAAGGTGTCTGTCTGTACCAGTTGCTGATTCCTTACTGAAATGGGCTCAGAGTTGCTCACATTGAGCGTCATGACTTCTGTCTTCTTTAGATTGATGTTCAAGCCCACCTGCTGGCTATACTTATTAAGTCTATCCGTTTTTTCCTGGATGTGTTGATGTGAATGTGCTAGTAGTACAATGTCATCTGCATATTCCAGATCTTCCAATGTAGAAAATGTAGTCCATCTTATTCCTCTTGGACTGCCCTCTGTAGTCTGGCACATCACCCAAGCTATGACTGTTAAAAATAGAGTGGTTGATAAGGGGCATCCCTGTCGTACTCCAGTCTTCACCTCAAAGGTTAGGTTGCTCTGCCCAACGCTACACGTAAAGTTGGCATAGAGGCTTTTTATGATTGACACTATGCAGCTTGGAATTCCATAAGCCCTCAGTATTTTCCATAAACTGTCCCTATGTATACTGTCAAAAGCCTTTTCAAAATCAATGAAATTAATGTACAGCTGTCTTTGCCATTCTGAGCACTGCTCTGTAATGTTCCTGAGGGTAAATATATGATCTACACATCTTCTGTTCTTTCTAAATACTGCTTGTTCTTTCCTCAGTTTGTGGTCTACTGCTTTTGAAATTCTCTGTATAATTATCCTGCTTAGTATTTTGCTGGGAACTGAAAGAAGAGTGATTCATCTCCAATTATTGCAGTCTGCAAGATCTCCCTTCTTGGGCAATTTGACAATTAATCCTTTGTTCCACTCCCATTGGTGTTGTCCCTGTTTTCCAGACTTATGCAAATAGTGGTTCTAATAGTTTTGCTGCTAGCTCAGGGTCTGTCTTAAATAGCTCTGTATTTAAGTTATCATGGCCAGGAGCTTTTCCATTCTTTAACCTTTTGATTGCTGTGATGATTTCTTCTTTTCATGGAATGTCTGTATTAACATCTAGATCATTTTCAGCCTCAGGAACATTCAATTGTGTCTCTGGTGGTTCCTTGTTCAGAGTTTCTCTGAAATGCTCTGCCCATCTTATTTCCTGTCCCTCTGCTGTCGTGATGAGATTTCCTTGCTTATCTCTTACTAATGTAATATTGTTTGCACCTCATTTTCCACTGATGATTTTAGTTATTTTGTATACTGTGCTTTGTTCACTTCTCAGTGCTGCCTCTTCTGCCTGTCTTGCAAGATCGTCTAGGAAATTCCTTTTGTTGGCTCGGGTTTGGCGTTTAACTTCCTTGTCCAACTGACTGTACTGTTCGCTATATAGTTGCTTTAACCTGGGGGACTTCACTTCTGTTTTCTTTCTTTTCATTTCCTTTCTCATCGTTATGGTGTTTAATGTTTCTCGTGTTATCCAGTCTTGCTTCTTTCTTTCCTGGAATCCCAAGCATGATTTGCTGCTTTCCTTATATATTGTTGAAATGGTGTTGAATTTCTGGTCTATATCATCAGTCAGTGTCTTTTCCTGACTTTTGGCAAATTGATATCGCTTCTTTATATCAGCCGCAAAAGCTTTTCTGGTAAGGGGGTCCTTCAATTTGCTGATGCCAAACCTTTTTTGTGTAGTTACAGTTGGTCCAGCCGTTCTTAGTTTCACTTTCAGTTTTGCTACTACTAAATGGTGATCACTTCCCACATCCGCACCTCTTCTTACTTTCACATCTTGTAATGCATGTCTCTATCTACCGTTAATCATAATGTGGTCTATCTGGTTTCTGTCCTGGCCATTTGGTGATTCCCATGTTAATTTGTGAATTTCTTTGTGTGGGAAAAGTGTTCCTCCAATGACCAGGTTGTTAATGCTACAGAAACTTATTAATTTATCCCCATTTTCGTTTGCTGTTCCGCTG
Organism: Oreohelix idahoensis; assembly: GCA_024509875.1. Taxonomy (NCBI): domain Eukaryota; kingdom Metazoa; phylum Mollusca; class Gastropoda; order Stylommatophora; family Oreohelicidae; genus Oreohelix; species Oreohelix idahoensis. Next base: position 74,033 of record JAMPIV010013517.1, on the reverse strand, counting down.
CCACATTTCCCCATTACTCTTTCATTATATGTATTGTGTGTTCCAACTTTCGCATTGGGGTCTCCCATTACTACGATAAGATCATATCTAGGTGTGTCTTCTATTTCTTTCTGCAGTTGTTGATAGAATTCATCCTCGACCTCATTCGTTGGTGCGTAGCATTGTATTATTGTAGTGTTGGTGAATCTCCCTCTCAATATTATTCTTATCAGTCTGTAGTTGATGGGTTTCCATTCCAGTAATGTCCTTTCTATTCCTTACTGTAGAATAATGGCTACACCTTCATTGTACTGTCCATCCTCTCTTCCAGAGTAAAGTACTGTTTCTCCTGTTGCTGTTTTAACTTTTCCTGCCCCTGTACATCTGCTCTCGCTTATCCCTAGAATGTGTAATGTATAGTTTCTCATTTCTGCTGTGACCTGTTTTAGTTTAACCGTCTCGTTCATTGTCCTGACATTCCAAAATCCTATTCTTGTTTCACGTTTTGCGGTCAGGACGTCCATTTTCGTGTCAGTGGCTTCCTTTCGGCTTTCACCACTGACAGTCATACGAGGCTCAGACTCCGGATGTCCGTTCCACAGCAAAGTTTGTTCATTTGGTGTCGTTTCTGTAACTTCATTTCTTTTTACATAGACATGGGTGTCAGCCCTATGCTAAAACCCCCAACCTGGAGGACCAGGGTGTCTGCTTTAGTCTGACCCCTGCCCACGCAATCCTGTCCAGCTTGGTAGAACCTTCCAGGAGTAAAACTCCAGCTGGCATAGCTCTGGGGGTAATCAGGGTACGCAAGCCGCCATACCTCGACAAGGTATTGACACCGGTAATGGCAGGAGAGAAATATGGCTAACTTTTATGTCACAAATGATTGTTTGATATTTGTCTCTTCTAATATTATGTATTGTTTCTTGCAAACCTGTCTTTTCCTCATTGGAGAGTATATATTATTTAACATTTCCCCTACCTTGTTTGACATGCATACATGATTGCACCTCAGCTGACTAGAACAGCCTACAAGGACACACACCTACACACAGTAAGAGAGAACAACAAACATACTGTCAGTGTTTTGCTGTTGTGCAGTCAGTAAATGTCAGTTCGTGCTGCAAAAATTGATGCTGATCTATAATGTCACCAGGACCTGGTGTGCACAGTATGTTGAGGTTGTGAAAATAGTGGACATATTTTATCTGCTTGTAGTCAGTATGTGAAAGTTCAGTAGTTTGTGATCCAGCATGTCTGCCTAGCACTTCATCACTCTGTCTATTTTGTTATAAATTTGTCTGCCTAACCTTTTATCACTCTGCTGCCTGTGAATGTGTCTGCTGAACTGTTTATCTGGTTGTTAATACTTTCTTAATTTTCTGTAAATAAAGGTTTTTTTTGTTTGATTGGTTTATTTTCTCATGTTCTGATTCACTCTCAGTCACTATTTCTGACTTTCAATCTGTCCCCCACTTTCAGCGATCAATTATCCTTCTCCGGCTGTTATTAACTTGAACGCAACAGCGCATCACATCAGAATAACATTGATTTATTTCTCGCATTTCTGTCATATTTATTTGTCCTTCCCTTTTTATCACTCTCGCCAGCTCGTGTGGTTTGTTGCCTTTCTGTAATCCTGCATTGTGCTGTTGAATTGTCTTTTCAGTCTGTAAAACTTCTATCATACCTTTCTATTCATTTGTTCCTTTTTCCTGTACATTATTCTGCATTATACATGACTTGGGAGCCAAAGTGTGATGATGATGATACATTACTTGATAAATAGCACTGGGAACAGGAGGATGTGGAGAGACATGATCATCTGTGCCAGCAGTTGCGGTACTTGAAGTAGTATATATGTCCACTGACTTCCATGTGTCTGTGTGAACACCAAGTTTTTGAACTTTGTTGAAGATAAAATTAAAACATGAGTTAGTAGAGGTCACACGTGATCTGTGTTACCTTTTCACCTTTCACACAGAAGATTTCTCAGCTTGGTGAGAAGCTGCAACACCATCCTTCACATTAATAACAATGTATGATTGCATTTTAAAAAAAACACTCTTTGTGTATCTTATTTTTATCCTGTGATTAACAAGAATCATGTTTTTATATCAGGTTGCAATTACATTTATATAAATATTAAGACGTTTTTCACTCATGTTACTGAGGTTTGAAATGAAGCAAAGAATAGTACCACCGTATCCTACCTTGCATGTCATAAGAAATGACTACGAAGGGTTGGGCATGAGGAAAGCTATATCATCCTGTAGAGATTTTAAGCCACAAAAAACATGGACAGGTCAACAACAGAAAGACTTGACAAAAACAGTTTAAGGCTTGTGTTGTTTGGGAAGCTGAAGAGTGATGATTAATAAGCTTTTATTGAATGTGATCACATTAATGACAACAGTTATGATTTTAGTTTAGTGCAGAATTTGAATTATAGAAGTTACATGGATGGGGTGATCAAATATCAAAAAGGAGGCATGAGGCATAACAGTTTGGAAACCACTGCCTAAGTATGTTGTGATTATTGACTCATTCTATAATAAAGTTATTGCCCATACTTTTTCTATATCTTTTTTGTGGTTAAAGATTCTCTACTTGCTTTCTCCCTTGAAAACACGCCATCCACAAAAACTAATTTTTAAGTCATCTTTAACACTTATGCATTGTATTTGACTCTTTTTCTACTGATTGTGTCCATGTCTACTTTTTAACCTTTTGAATTGTTAGAGCATCTCGCATGTTGTATTTTGTTCTGCTTGATTTTCTTGCTTTCGTATAAATAGTCCTTGTATTAAAATATATTTTAATACAAGGACTATTAGTATGAAAGCAAGTAAGATACATGCCGGTCACTTCATTGTGATATATATCACAATGAAGTGACCGGCATGTATCTTACTTGTTTGCCTGTGACTGTGGCGACGTTAGCTCCAGTTTGAAAGATCGGACCTTAAAATATTAAATAACTTTACTTACTGTGCTACCATTACCCCCCACCCCCAGGGAACACTTATAGGTACCATGTGAGTCAGTTTTACAAGTCACATGCTCACATCAGAAAACCAATGGCTTCATGACAGGGCTTTCAAATTTTTATGAGATGCAGTTGTAGATACTGTTGATTTTGGATGTGAAATTATGGTGGTGGTGTTCCTAAAGTCTGTCTTAATGTTCATGTTGAGAACAGATGTTATAAAATTCTCAGTTTCTTGTACTCTTCTTCTTCGATCCTTAACCACCGACCGTCAAAGCAGTCAGTGGCCATCACGCCTAGTGGCGTCTTGTAGGGCAACAACAAATTGATTCCACTTTGCACGGTCGGTGGCCATCCTTCGTACAGTGCCCCAACTCTGGTTCATTCTTTGCATCTCAGCCTCCACAGTCCTCCGCCAAGTTGTTTTTGGTCGGCCTCTCTTTCGCTTTCCTTCAGGGGTCCAAAGCATAGCTGTTCTTGTGATGGCATCGGGGTCTCTTCTGAGGACATGACCAACCCAGCTCCAGCGTCTGCCAGCTATGATGGTATGCATGTCCTCTTGCTTGCTACGAGTAAGCAGATCTTGGTTGGTGATGGTATTCGGCCAAAAGATTCGATGAATTTTTCTCAGGCATGTTGTGTGAAAAGAGGACAATTTTGACATTTCCTTCCCTGTGACTCTCCAGCATTCCGCACCATAAAGAAGCACAGAAAGCACGCAACTCTGGTATAATCTTAATTTTGTGCTTGTGCTGTATTGGGAGGACTTCCAGATGTTATTTAGGCTAAAGAAGGCTGTTCTTGCCTTATTCATTCTGATGTTGATGTCTTTGCCTGCCCCACCGTCTGGTGTTACTATGCTTCCTAGGTATGTGAAGGTATCTGTCTGTACCAGTTGCTGATTCCTTACTGATATGGGCTCAGGGTTGCTCACATTGAGCGTCATGACCTCAGACTTCTTTAAATTGATGTTCAAGCCCACCTGCTGGCTAAATTTATTAAGTCTATCCGTTTTTTCCTGGATGTGTTGATGTGAATGTGCCAGCAGTGCAATGTCATCTGCATATTCCAGATCTTCCAATGTTGAAAATGTAGTCCATCTTATTCCTCTTGGACTGCCTTCTGTTGTCTGGCGCATCACCCAGTCTATGACTTAAAAATAGAGTGGTTGATAAGGGGCATCCCTGTCGTACTCCTGTCTTCACCTCGAAGGTTAGGTTGCTCTGCCCAACACTACACGTAAAGTTGGCATAGAGGCTTTTTATGATTGACACTATGCAGCTTGGAATTCCATAAGCCCTCAGTATTTTCCATAAACTGTCCCTATGTATGCTGTCAAAAGCCTTTTCAAAATCAACAAAATTTATGTAAAGCTGTCTTTGCCATTCTGAGCACTGCTCTATAATGTTCCTGAGAGTGAATATATGGTCTACACATCTTCTCTTTCTTTCTAAATCCTGCTTGTTCTTTCCTCAGTTTGTAGTCTACTGCCTTTGAAATTCTCTGTATAATTATCCTGCCTAGTATTTTGCTGGGAACTGAGAGAAGAGTGATTCCTCTCCAATTATTGCAGTCTGAAAGATCTCCCTTCTTGGGCAATTTGACAATTATTCCTTTGTTCCACTCTGATGGTGTTGTCCCCGTTTTCCACACTTGTGCAAATAGTGGTTCTAATAGTTCTGCTGCTAGCTCAGGGTCTGTCTTAAATAGCTCTGCATTTAAGTTATCATGGCCCGGAGCTTTACCGTTCTTTAACCCTTTGATTGCTGTGATGATTTCTTCTTTTCGTGGAATGTCTGTATTTATATCTAGATCGTTTTCAGCCTCAGGAACATTCAATTGTGTCTCTGGTATTTCCTTGTTCAGAGTTTCTCTGAAGTGCTCTGCCCATCTTGTTTCCTGTCCCTTTGCTGTCTTGATGAGATTTCCTTGCTTATCTCTTACTAATGTAATATTGTTTGCACCTTGTTTTCCGCTGATGAATTTAGTTATTTTGTATACTGTGCTTTGTTCATTTCTCAGTGCTGCCTCTTCTGCCTGTTTTGCAAGATCGTCTAGGAAATTCCTTTTGTTGGCTCGGGTTTGGCGTTTAACTTCCCTGTCCAGTTGACTGTAGTGTTCGCTATATAGTTGCTTTAACCTGGGGGACTTCGCTTCTGTTTTCTTTCTTTTCATTTCCTTTCTCATCTTTATGGTGTTTAGTGTTTCTGGTGTTATCCAGTCTTGCTTCTTCCTTTCCTGGAATCCTAAGCATGATTTGCTACTTTCCTTATATATTGTTGAAATGGTGTTAAAATTCTGGTCTATATCATCAGTCAATGTCTTTTCCTGGCTTTTGGCAAATTGATATCGTTTCTTAATGTCGGCCGCAAAAGCTTTTCTGGTAAGGGGGTCCTTCAATTTGCTGATGTCAAACCTTTTCTGTGTAGTTACAGTTGGTCCAGCCCTTCTTAGTTTCACTTTCAGTTTTGCAACTACTAAATGGTGATCGCTTCCCACATCTGCACCTCTTCTTACCTTCACATCTTGTAATGCATGTCTCCATCTACCGTTAACCATGATGTGGTCTATCTGGTTTCTGTCCCGACCATTTGGTGATTCCCATGTTAACTTGTGAATTTCCTTATGTGGGAAAAGTGTTCCTCCAATGACCAGGTTGTTAATGCTACAGAAACTTATTAGCTTATCCCCATTTTCGTTTGCTATTCCGCTGCCGCATTTCCCCATTGTTCTTTCATTATATGTATTGTGTGTACCAACTTTCGCATTGAGGTCTCCCATTACTATAACAAGATCATATCTAGGTGTGTCCTCCATTTCTTTCTGCAGTTGTTGATAGAATTCATCCTTGACCTCCTCATCGCTATCATTCGTTGGTGCGTAGCATTGTATTATTGTAGTGTTGGTGAATCTCCCTCTCAATCTCAATCGTATCAGTCTGTTGTTGATGGGTTTCCATTCCAGTAATGTCCTTTCTATCCCTTTCTGTAGAATAATGGCTACGCCTTCACTGTGCTGTCCATCCTCTCTTCCAGAGTAAAGTACTGTTTCTCCTGTTGCTGTTTTAACTTTTCCTGCCCCTGTCCATCTGCTCTCGCTTATCCCCAGGATGTGTAACCTATAGTTTCTCATTTCTGCCGTGACCTGTCTTAGTTTACCTGTCTCGTACATTGTCCTGACATTCCAAAATCCTATTCTTGTATCCTATTTTGCGGTCAGGACATCCGTTTTCATGTCAGTGGCTTCCTTTCGGCTTTCACCACTGACAGTCATACGAGCCACAGACTCCGAATGTCCTTCCCGCAGCAAAGTTTGTTCATTTGATGTTGTTTCCGTAACTTCATTGTTTTTTTACATAGACAGGGGTGTCAGCCCTATGCTAAAACCCCCAACCTGGAGGACCAGGGTACCAGCTTTTGTCTGACCCCTACCCACACAGACCAGTCCAGCTTGGTTGAACCTACCAGGAGTAAAACTCCCACTGGCATAGCTCTGGGGATTGTCAGGGTACGCAAGCTGCCATACCGCTACAAGGTATAGGTACCATTGATGGCAGTTCTTGTACTCAGAGAGAGGAAATTCATTTTACACTTTGTAGTTCCAAGAATGAAAAAAAGAAAATCAACTTTTCTCCTGTCACTTATTATGTTTTTGTTCGGTTTCATTATTTTTGTTGTGACTTGTCCCAGCAAACCACATCCTGAGCTGCCAGGCATTAATTAATTCTGGTGTGTTACCAGGTCGTGCAGTTATTGATTTGTCTGATTCTCTCTCCAGAAATCTCATACTGGTGTCTGCTGTTTCTTGTAGAGATTTAATTTAGGAGTTTTTATATAATTTACAGTATTGGTATATAGATGTTTAATGTTCATGGAGTTTGTAAATATTTCATGTTAATAGAGTCAGCAGGTATTTTATGTTTTAGTTATTTCTTACAGATGATGTTTGTAGTCGTTTTATGTTTTGGGATTTGTATATATGTGTAAAGGGCAATTTTTACTATCTTGCAATATAATACATTTATATACTTATTATGTTCGCAAATATTTTATAATCAAAGTATTTCCTTTTTAAGTGCTTAAGGAGAAGTCATTTTTGAGTTACTTCCCTTGAAAGTAGTTCCGTCATCTTCGATCGGACTCCGCGGACGAGTCTAGGCCTACTGCGATTTATTCTTTGGCTGGGTAGGAATAGATTGTTCTTGCTTCAGTATATCTATGGCCTGAATTTATACGTAGTGTTTGTATGAGTAGGACGAGTCTGTCTTATATATGGATATCTTTACATTTCTAAGTCGAACTATGTTGGTTGTCGCTAGAAAAGGTCAAAGGCTATGCAGCGGAAGTATCGCTAGCAAGGGGGTGTGATTCATGGCTGTCATCCTGTCTGGATGTAGAATTTTGTGGTAGCAGGCCTATCGCCGAAAAAGTGATCTATAAGTCAATGGGGAAAAGTGATAGTCATTTAGACATGTTGTATGTACTTTACCCCAGTGTTTATTCTCTTTTGCCAAGGAATGGCAAAGTTATATTTCGCATAGAAAGGTAAAACCACAATTCATTATGAACTTGGGCTTCGCCATCGTTGTCGATAAACAGATGCACAGTGGTACTTTTGAAAAGAATATTTATTCAAAGGAAGACGACATTCCTATGTATCAGCACTAGATTGTATGATATTATTCAATTACCTCTATGAGAGAAGCTATGAAGAAATGAGGACATTTAACGAATGACCAATTTTGGTCTGGGTCCTATAGTGAGTGAAACTCACGAGAGAAGAACAGCCATGTTGAAATTCATATACTTTGTATTTATCGAGTGAGAAAAAGGGATGCCTGTACTATCGCTCGATGAACCAAGAGATCACTGCTACATGTGAGAACCCATGTCTGGGATTCCTATATCTTTATGGAAAATATATATATTGAACTTTACGTGAAGGGATATTCACTAGACGAGGTTAGGTCTAGGATCCTTCCTATATATTGGTTATGGTCTGACGTGCCCAGTCAGTACAGCCAGATGATTTACATGATGGAACTCTGAATGCTTATTTACGAATGCTCCATTATGATATTTGCCAAGCATGAATGCTAACTTAAGATGATATTCCTGTGATCAACATTATGCTGTCTATGTCGACATTTGTTCCTGTAACCATACACGTACTGTCCAAGTGTGCGTCCCATTAAATGTTATAAAAAAGACCACCGTAGTTCCAGTACTTCTTGAATTCGAACAGTGTGAGTATGAGTGATGTACTACCAACCTGTTAACTCTATCGAATCATTCTACCATTCGCGTTCTGACATTCTCATACACACTCATTGTTTACACTCACATTCTTGTCGGAGCCTCATCACGTTCCAGGACAAGATGACCTGTATGACCAAAACTGTGCTGGGTTTAATGAGTTGACAATCGTTACACTTTACTACACCAGTCCCAACATCTACATTTATCAACTGGTGGACATTCACGTCATTTAACAAATAAAGCGTGATTCAACGACTAGTAGCCAGTATGAGTTAACAACTATACAGAGTTTAACAACTGGTGTGCCAGCTTCCTGGGTCAACCTGCACAGTGACCATATTGAGAAGTAAACTACTGAGACCAGACGTTCCTTGGGGTCTGTTACGACACACAAATACATCAGCAGTACAACTCTACAGTGATGTCAGCGTGACCTGTCCTGTCGAGAGTATGCAGTAACTAGGTCAGCGTTTGTTGGACATTTGCCATACAACTGACAGTGTTACACAGCAAGCTTGGTTGAAACATAGAACATTACACATCAGGACTGGAGAATATTTGACAGTGTTTGCGAAAGGAAATGTTATTGAACTGAGAAGTCCTACATCGATTGTTATTATTCACATCAACGATGGAGCTTCTATTTCTGTGTTGAATTTAAAATAATTAGACCAGAAGTATTTGTTTAATAAAGTACCACAGTACTGTACTATTAGGCAGTGTAACTGAGCCTTCATTCCAACACATTCTTTCTGCAACACTCTATTTACATCATATTGCCATACTATTTATGCATTTATGTATTTATGTTTAAATATTCATATGTGATATTTGTTTGTATCCAGCGGGTTGTTGTTTTGTTTGGGCGGTGTCACACAGCAGAGTATCCCACGTAATAGAGGGTCTGATGTGTGCGTTTCTATAGGTGCAATTTTCTTGATTGAAAATTTGCTGCGACAGCTGTTGCTATTAGTGTTAGCTGTGAAGACTGTACTCATTGTTGTTTTTGTAATATTCCTCTGTTCTTTAGTTTGTTTTGATTTGTTTGTAATTTGTTGGTCTACCCTATTCTATCTTTCAGTTCTATTCTCAATTTATATTTATATACTGTGGCGTTATTTGTATTTGTTATCCTCTTGCGGTTTATCTTTTATTGTTTTTCCCATTTGATTTATTTCATCTCCGCAAATGTTTTCATGTTCTCCTGTATAACTGTTTTGTTTTGTGCCTGATCGACATACACTATTTAAAATATAGTTGATCATATAAATTGATGTACAAGAATCAACTGATAGTTAATTGCTATTACTAAAGGTACACAGTTGATGATATAAAACACTATTTCTGGTGCACTGCACTTATATTATAGAGTGAACCAGCAACTTATAGCTGTTATTATATAAGGATTTATACAAGACCTTTGTAAGGCTTGTTTCACACAGTGATTGGGATAGTTAAGTACTATTTTCCACAGGTTACAAAGTTATCATACAAAGTCTTTGATTAAGACTAAGAAAGCGAATTTATTTACTTTTGCAAATTACTGATCTTATTAGACAAGATGGCTACATTAGATTATTTTATCACACAAGGCAAGGTTCTTGATAAGACTGGTCAGCAATTAGAAGAATGGGCAGTTGCTCAATATGACAAAGCATTAGCTGCAGAAGAGAGAAAAGCATTGATTGAAGAAAAGAAATTAGCAGCTGAGGAGAAAAGATTAGAAGCTGAGGAAAAAAAATTACAAAGAGAGTATGAACAAAAGAAATTGCAGATACAGACTGATGAAAAAAGATTCCAGATGGAAATGGAAAAAGAGAAAAGAAAAGATGAAGCTGCTGCAGAAGAGAGAAAATTACAAGCTGAAGCTCAAGAGAAAAAAGCAATAAGAGAACATGAACACCAAAAAGAACTTTTAGCATTTGAGTTAGAAAAGTTAAAGTTAACAAACATAAGTGATGGTAATCAAGCATCTGGTGGTAATGGTAAACCCTTTACTTACAAGGTCAAGGTACCAGCGTTCAACCCTTCCAGTGATGACATAACATTCTGGCTAAATAGATTTGAACGCTCGTGTCGAGCACATAATGTGGACAAATCACAATATGCTAACCAGTTATCAGAAAATCTGAAAGGTGATTCTCTGACTAGTTTAAGTTTGGTTGAAGAGGCTGACAAAGATAACTATGATGTTATTAGGGCAGCCTTATTAAAGAAGTATCAGTTGTCTGAAGAGGGTTATCGGAAGTTGTTTAAGACAATGGTGCCTGAGGCAGGTGTAGAATTCTCAGAATTCATTGCAAGGACACGTCTTACATTTGATCGTTGGATTGAGCTATCCAAAACAGAAAAGACTTATGAAGCCCTTATGGACTTGATACTCAGAGACAAGATTATGTCAAGTATAAATAAACCTTTCCTCGAATTCTTACATGAGCGTAAACCTAAGTCTCTAAAAGAAATGGAACAGTATTGTACCCAATACGTCACTGCACATCCGGACGTAGCTATTAGCAACAATAAGGTTAAAGAAGGTATGCCAGTTGCTTCTGCAACACCATACAACCCTAATTACTCTCACAAATTCCAAGGACCTCAAAATAAGTTTAATAAAAAAGGTAACTATTACAGTTATCAGAACCAAGGTAACCAATCATTTCAGGGTTCTTCTTCGAATACCTGGAGAAGAGCTGACAGCCCTCGATTCAGGGGTGGTCATAATTACAGGAACTTTCGCAAAGGAAGTCATTCTAGAAACTATCCAAGTTTTCCTTCATGGAGACAACAAGATCATAATTACAGAGATACTCATTATAATGAATATGATGATAGTAACCAAAGGAGCTATGATTCAAACCCGAGTAGGGGTTATAATAGTGGAAACAATGATAAGTACAGAGGCAATAATAACAGAGGTAGAGCACAATTCAAAAAACATAAAGCTCATTACCAGGCGAACTCTGCACAGCAAGAGTCCCACGAAGCCTATAAAAAAATAAAGATAATGATGACTCTAATAATATGGCATGTGCCGCTTTTGATTTTGGGAGAGCATCTCAGTGCCCCCAATGCAAAACATTATTTGAGCCAACCACAGTGTCTACTTTAAGCTGTGGGCATCCTCTTCCCGCTCTTCCTGCGTCAATCGCGCATGATGGGAGAGGTTCTCTTGTCTTACACAAAGGTTTAGTAAATGACAATCCAGTCTCAGTACTTTTTGATTCTGGATGCACAACTATTGGGGTTAGGCAGTCACTCATAGATCCTTCTCATTCTACAGGCAAAGTAGTCAAATGCGTAACATTTGGCGGCACCATAGAGAAATACTCTACCGCTATCATTAGGATTGCTACTCCTTTCTTCACAGGAGATGTACACGCATGTCTTTTGCCGAATCCGATCGCTGATCTTATCATCGGTCGCATTCACGGAGTCAAAGAATGCACTCCGGAGCAAATTTCCGTTTGGGAAAATCAAAATATGCAATCTGCTAATGCGGTAGTCACTAGAGCTCAAGCTCTCAATATGCCTGAAACTTCATCTATTGAAGATAATGAAGTGCATAACCAAGATGATCCCTTGGTAATTTCTCGTGACTCGTTTATAAAACAACAAGAAGAAGATCCGACTCTTAAGAAATTCTTCACTCTTGTAACGAAAGGTGATCCGAATAAAGATTCAAATTGTAAATCTTGGATTACAATGAAGAATGGCGTACTTGTACGTATGGTGCAAGACTCCACTAAGTCAAGTCATTCTCAGATTCTTGTACCCAAGAATTTGAGAGTTAAGATCTTACAACATGCACACGACTCTCAGTGTGCTGGTCACATGGGTTTTTCCCGTACAAAGTCAAGAGTTCTTGCGGCTTTCTTTTGGCCTTTTGTGAACAAGGACATACGGATCTATTGTCGATCCTGTAAAGTATGTCAAGAAGTCAAATCCAAAGGTCCTCGTCATGCTGCGCCTATTCAGGCTGCAGATATTCCTATTCGTCCATTCCAGAAAATGGCGATAGACATCATTGGTCCATTCAAGATCAAATCTGCTAGAGGACATCAGTTTATCTTAACGTGTGTAGACATGTGCACACGTTGGCCGGAGGCTATCCCTCTAAAGAGCATTACTACCGCTGACATTGCAGATGCTCTTTGGCTTATATTTTCTCGGCTGGGATTCCCCGGAGAAATATTATCAGATCATGGCACCCAACTGATATCGGATACCATGTCTCAAGTAATGTCTACTCTACAGATAGAGAGATCTTTGAGTAGCATCTATCATCCTATGTCCAATGGGATGGTCGAGCGACTAAATAGAACACTTAAGAACTTATTAGGGAAGATAACTGAGGATCATCCTCAAGATTGGGATAGGGTTTTACCCGCGGCCCTCTTCGCGTACAGAGAGGTCCCCAATGAACATACAGGGTTTTCTCCCTTTGAACTTGTCTTTGGCGCGCGACCGCGCGGCCCAATGTCTTTGCTGCATGATCTTATAACAGCTGACAATATTGACGATGACACAAAATCTTCTTACGAGTATGTCATCGCGCTGAGACAGAAGATTATCGAAGCATGCAAATTGGCAACGTCCTCTTCTGAATTTGCTAAGCAGAAGGCAAGACAATTTGCTAATAAGAAGAGAACTTTACGACAACTTTGTCCTGGTGACAAAGCATTTGTTTTGCTACCTTGTTGTGAAAATAGACTCCTTATTAGTTGGAAAGGTCCGTACGATATAATATCGAAAATTTCAGATGTTGACTACATCGTCGATATCAACGGGAAGCATAAAACCTTCCACATTAATATGCTTACGGAGTTCCATGAACGTCCTGACTATCTACAGCCTATTTTCCAGGCAACGGACGATTCTCATGTCAAACATGGTCATTACTCATCACTGTCTGTAATACAGGATGAGGAAACAAGTTTTTCGGATGTTAATCTTCCGCTTCCAATGATCCCACTTCATTCTAGTGAATCATGGAAAGACGTTACTGTTTCTCCTGATTTGTCTCTAGGAGAACGGCGACAAGTTTCGTCTATGTTACAAACATTTCAGGATGTCCTCACTGACATCCCTGGACAAACTCATGTCATTGAGCATGACATTGTTCTAACTGAACATACTCCAATTAGGGTTAGACCTTATCCTATCCCTATACATTTCCAAACACAGGTTGAAAAGGAGTTGGATGAAATGATAGATTTACAAATAATCGAACCATCCACTTCTTCATATTCTTCGCCGATGGTTATTGTTCGAAAAAAAGACAATAACATACGTCTTTGCGTTGACTATCGCAAATTGAATCAAGTTACGAAGTTCGATGCTGAACCTATGCCTTTACTAGAAGAGCTACTTACTCGTCTTTCTAAATCACATTTTTTCACTAAACTTGATTTGTCTAAAGGATATTGGCAAGTTCCATTATCCGAACGCGCCAAACCTCTTACCGCTTTCTCTACTCCCAGAGGCCTTTTCCAATGGAATTTTATGCCTTTCGGCCTTATGAACGCACCAGCTACATTTGTACGCATGATGCGTCGAATCCTATCGTATCGGTCAGATGTCATTGCTTATCTAGACGACATCTGTCTTTTCAGCGATACTTGGGAAGATCACTATTCAGGGTTAGTTGAATTATTATCAACTCTGCGTGAGTATAACCTGACAGCAAAAACCATCTAAAGCTTGTATTGGCTTTAGCGAAATTGCTTTCTTAGGCCATCGAGTAGGTCACGGTTTCTTGAAGACAGAAGACCATAATATCACTAAGATACTTAACATCTCTATCCCTAGGACTAAAAAGCAAGTGCGAAGTCTTTTAGGTCTCATACAATTTTATGGACGTTTCATTCCGAATCTGTCCTCTATCATGGCACCTCTCTCTACACTATTAAAGAAAGGGTCGCCTAACATGGTTCACTGGTCTCATGAATGCCAATCTTCACTAGAGAAGATCAAAAACTATGTTTTCATCACCACCTATTTTAGTGTTACCTACAACAGATAAGACATTTGTTCTTCGTAGTGACGCTTCATCCACTGGGATTGGAGCGGCACTAATGCAAGAGTACTCTGGAACTCTGCATCCTGTAATGTATATATCCAGAAAACTTAATGCTGCAGAAAGGAATTACTCGGTTTTAGACCGTGAATTATTGGCAATGGTTTGGTCAATTCTCAAACTCCAAAGATTCCTTCTGGGCGCGCATTTCGTAGTGGAAACTGACCAAAAAAGCTCTTACGGCTATCCAAAGTAAGAACTTGAAGAGCTCGAGATCAACTCGATACGCAATCGCTCTTCAACCTTTTCATTTTTCGGTACGAGCTATCCGTGGTTCAGAAAATGTGATGGCGGACATTCTGTCCAGATGCCCACATGATGCCACTTAACTGTTAAATATTGGATTTTTTAATATGTATAACTTTACAATAGTTATTTTTTGTTCTTTACTAAGATACACATTTGTAATTTAATAATAGAATGATGGTATCTCTACTTAGCGGTTTATTGATGTTTATTCACCGCTGTTCTTTGATGATTGTTTCTTCATAAATCATAAATTTAAGATTATAGTGTGAATTTTTGGTATGCATTGTATAATTACCAGAATTGTATTATACGTACATCACACCTTCCTGGAAACATTTATTCGTAGAGAAACAATTTCTCTCAGATTTTGAGATATATATTCTCACCGGTCATATTAGGAATTATAGTTATTCCTGATATTTTCATCTGCGCAGTATTCTTGCGTTGTGAGCCTATTCTACGTTGCTCCTAGATGTATTTTAAAAAAAAATTTTATTTTTTTTTTCCCGGGAGGTGTGGTAAGACTGTAAAGGGCAATTTTTACTATCTTGCAATATAATACATTTATATACTTATTATGTTCGCAAATATTTTATAATCAAAGTATTTCCTTTTTAAGTGCTTAAGGAGAAGTCATTTTTGAGTTACTTCCCTTGAAAGTAGTTCCGTCATCTTCGATCGGACTCCGCGGACGAGTCTAGGCCTACTGCGATTTATTCTTTGGCTGGGTAGGAATAGATTGTTCTTGCTTCAGTATATCTATGGCCTGAATTTATACGTAGTGTTTGTATGAGTAGGACGAGTCTGTCTTATATATGGATATCTTTACATTTCTAAGTCGAACTATGTTGGTTGTCGCTAGAAAAGGTCAAAGGCTATGCAGCGGAAGTATCGCTAGCAAGGGGGTGTGATTCATGGCTGTCATCCTGTCTGGATGTAGAATTTTGTGGTAGCAGGCCTATCGCCGAAAAAGTGATCTATAAGTCAATGGGGAAAAGTGATAGTCATTTAGACATGTTGTATGTACTTTACCCCAGTGTTTATTCTCTTTTGCCAAGGAATGGCAAAGTTATATTTCGCATAGAAAGGTAAAACCACAATTTATTATGAACTTGGGCTTCGCCATCGTTGTCGATAAACAGATGCACAGTGGTACTTTTGAAAAGAATATTTATTCAAAGGAAGACGACATTCCTATGTATCAGCACTAGATTGTATGATATTATTCAATTACCTCTATGAGAGAAGCTATGAAGAAATGAGGACATTTAACGAATGACCAATTTTGGTCTGGGTCCTATAGTGAGTGAAACTCACGAGAGAAGAACAGCCATGTTGAAATTCATATACTTTGTATTTATCGAGTGAGAAAAAGGGATGCCTGTACTATCGCTCGATGAACCAAGAGATCACTGCTACATGTGAGAACCCATGTCTGGGATTCCTATATCTTTATGGAAAATATATATATTGAACTTTACGTGAAGGGATATTCACTAGACGAGGTTAGGTCTAGGATCCTTCCTATATATTGGTTATGGTCTGACGTGCCCAGTCAGTACAGCCAGATGATTTACATGATGGAACTCTGAATGCTTATTTACGAATGCTCCATTATGATATTTGCCAAGCATGAATGCTAACTTAAGATGATATTCCTGTGATCAACATTATGCTGTCTATGTCGACATTTGTTCCTGTAACCATACACGTACTGTCCAAGTGTGCGTCCCATTAAATGTTATAAAAAGACCACCGTAGTTCCAGTACTTCTTGAATTCGAACAGTGTGAGTATGAGTGATGTACTACCAACCTGTTAACTCTATCGAATCATTCTACCATTCGCGTTCTGACATTCTCATACACACTCATTGTTTACACTCACATTCTTGTCGGAGCCTCATCACGTTCCAGGACAAGATGACCTGTATGACCAAAACTGTGCTGGGTTTAATGAGTTGACAATCGTTACACTTTACTACACCAGTCCCAACATCTACATTTATCAACTGGTGGACATTCACGTCATTTAACAAATAAAGCGTGATTCAACGACTAGTAGCCAGTATGAGTTAACAACTATACAGAGTTTAACAATATGTTTCTTAGTAATCTTTTAATTATTTTCTGTTAGTGAAGTTTTAATTATTTCCTGTTAATGAAGTTTGTATGTATTTTGTGTTAGTGGGGTTTGTAGATATTTTATGTTAGTGGTCACTGATGTTGATATGTATTTAATGGTAGTGGGATTTATAGGTATTTTATGTTCACTAACATAATATTCTGATACTTTATGAGTTTGTAGGTATTTCATAGAAATGCTGTTTGTAGGTGTTTCATGTTACTAGGATTTGTAGATATTTTATATTATTGGATCCCACAGAAACTGGAGGTCACTGGAGAGATAAAGAAAGAACAGGACTACTGTACCCACGGGCATGTTGTACTAATATGGGGCTGGCAACCTCATGTCAAACAAATTGCCATAGAAACCACCGCTGTGAGAGAGAGCATGTGAATGCTTGGTGAATACTTCCTGCAAGGGGCCTGTTGTAGTGGTGGTTCAGTACTCCGTAAGGAGTGCAAAAGAAATGACGATACTTACTTTCTTAGTCATTCCTCTTCTACCCTGGGGTATAGAGGTTTGCTAGAGAGAGAGCACCATACTATCTTTTCGACTGTCTTCCTCCTGGCCTGGTTCCAGTCTAGTCCTCAGTCCTTCAGGGATTTTCTAATGTTGTCCTCCCAGCAAACTCTTAGTTGTCCTAGAGGTCTGGATCCCTGGCTCTTTGTTTCCCATATTTGTCGTGGTAGCCAATGAAAGGATGATTATATTACTGCAGTTTGTAGGTATTCCATAATGAGTTTTGAGGTAATTTACCTTAGTGGAGTTTACTGATATTTTATGTTAGTGGCATTTGTAGATATTTTTATCTTAGGGGCGTTTTTAGGGTTTTCCACATAGTGGAGTTTTTAGGTATTTTATGTTAATCACATTTGTAATTATGTTCTGGTAGTGAAGTTGCAGATAATTATGTTGCTCCTGGCAGTCAAATAGCACATAAATCCTCATTTGATAGCAAGGAGTTTTGTAGAAGAGGTTTATCATGCCCTCACATCACCATGTAAATGTGTATTTTATTTGTGGTGTTTTTCATTTTGCATACATGACTTTTCTACCTGCTGGCTGCTAAAAACACCATTCTGATTGAGTCACAGTTAGCCCCTACCTCAATCTGCCACTCGTTTCATCCTCATATCCTGTATAGATAGCAATGTCCTATCTATGACGAGGTAATAAACTTGATGTTTTATATTTCTTGCAAGTGGTAAGTTGCCTTATGTACATTCCAATGTGGAAAGATACCCACTGTATTGACCAGATCATTGACATCACACAAGCTGGCATAGATCTCACCATTTTAATTTATGCTTTCTTACTGTTATAATTCTGGGTGATGTTGGGTTCCTTTCTATCAGTGCCTACTTCGTTTCTGATGAATTCATAACAGACTTCATATTTGTGCTCAGAGTAGATGTTTCTAACTCCGCCAATGCCGGTCCCAAGCCCGGATGAAAAAGGAGGAGGGCGGCCTGCATGGAGGCCGTAAGGAGGCAGCCCCTCCACCATGCAAAGGCACAACAGGCCAATCACCTGTTTGCTTTAAATCATGATTACGCGAACTACAAGAGAGAAAACCGGACTGATTCTAAAGGCGACGAACTGGAACGGACTACGGACTACGACTTATGGAACTTGGAACACAAGAAGTATAAATGGGAAGGAAGAGGAGCTGGTGGAAGAGATGAGGAAAGCAAAACTAGAAATCCTGGCTATAACGGAAACGAAGACAAAAGGACAAGGAGTCATGGATCTCGATGGCAACACGTTGCTCTACAGTGGTGTACCCATATCTGAAAGAGCTAAAGGGGGCGTGGGTTGCATTGTGGCCCAAAATCAAAAAGATAGTATCAAGGGATGGAACTTTGTCTCGGAGCGCATTATGGTTGTTAAACTAAAAGAAGGAGAAACCATAGTCAACCTGGTCATAGTGTATGGGCCAAATAAGGATGAGAGAGCAGAGGTCAAGGAGGAATTCTTCGAGCTGCTTCAAAGGACAGTGGATGACTGCCTAGATGAAGTTATTATGCTCGGAGATTTTAATGCCAGAGTTGGAAATGACCATGCTAGATGGGGTGGAGTTATCGGAAGATATGGAGAAGATACTCTCAATGACAATGGAAAGCGACTCCTTAGATTCTGCAGTGAGCAGAATCTGATCATTACAAACACAAAGTTCCCCCATAAGCGCATACATGCATACACTAGATGTGAACCAACCAAGAATGAGAAGTCAGTGATCGACTATGCCATTGTTCGGAGAAGCTCTTTCAGATATGTCCGAGATGCAAGAGTCTGGAGGGGGCCAGAGATTGGAAGTGATCACTACCTGCTAACAATCAAACGAACAACTGAAAGAGTTGCTCAGCCTAGGAACTGCCCAACATCACGCAAGAAACCAAGTAAACGAGCAGGAGAAATGAGCATTAGGACCTACAAGCTGAGAGAGCCAGAAATTAAGACCAGATATCAGGGGCTTATTGCTACAGCAGTGAGCAACACAGAAGAACGACCTGATGACTTGGAAACCCTCTGGAATAAATTCAAGGATATCATAAAGACAGCTGCTGCAGAAGCATGCGGTGAAGTCCGACTTGGGAACCAGAGAAAGAGGACACCTTGGTGGAAAGAGGAAGTCAAAGAGAAAATAAGAGAGAAGAAAATGGCATGGAAACAATACTTAGGAGCTAAAAAAACACAACAGGACAAATGGAAAAATATAGAGAATATGTGACACTCAGAACAGAAGCAAAGAACAAAGTGCTAGCAGCAAAACAGAAGTCCTGGGAAGAATTTGGAGAAAAGCTAGAAAAAGATGCACAAGAAAACCAGAAATTGTTCTATAAGACCCTAAAGAACATGAGGAAAGAAAAACAATGCCCTCTCAAATTTATAAAGGACAAGCAAGGCAAATTGCTTACTGCCCCGAAGGAAGTAATGGAAAGATGGAAAGAATATTTCTCAGAACTCCTGGATGGTGAGCATGATGAAGCATCAGAAATGATAACCACTAGCACAGAAGAGAAAACCAATGATGGTGAAGATGACATAAAGATGGAAGAACTGAGGGCAGCACTAGAGAAAATCAAGATGGGCAAAGCAGCAGGGCATGATGGTATAACACCAGAAATGGTTAAGTACATGGGAGCATCAGGCGACCTATTACTCTTAAAGGTCCTACAGGCAGCATGGTGCAACAAGACCATACCAAAGGATTGGGAGATTGCCATCATAACACCAATTTTCAAAAAGGGTGACAATCGACAATGTGGAAACCATAGAGGCATATCCCTTCTCAGTGTCCCTGGTAAAATCTACTCTAGAATCCTAGAGCAGAGACTCCGACGCCTAGCTGAGCCACAATTGGATGAGGTCCAGTGCGGATTCCGAGCAAACCGAAGTACTCAAGACCTAATCTTCACACTCAGACAGCTGAGTGAAAAGGCCCTTGAGTATAAGAGTGAGATCCATCTTTGTTTCATAGATCTGGAAAAGGCGTTTGACAGGGTCCCCTGGAGCAAACTTTGGGACTGTTTGGCAAGGAAGAACATTCCAGCACCTCTAATGCATGCTATACAGAGCTTCTACAAGTCTTGCAGAAATTATGTGAGGACAGCAAACCATAAGTCAGAAGAGTTCAGAACCACCACTGGTGTAAGAAAAGGTGATATCCTATCACCTTACCTCTTCATACTCCTTATGGACGATGTCATCAAGGCATGTAAGGAGAGAACAAGAAAGTATTCAGTGGGGTACTGGAAGATGAGACAGGTCTATATTTCGGAGCTGGCATTTGCTGATGATGTTGCCCTGATTGCTAAATCAGAGGCACATCTCCAATCCAACCTGCAAGTCTGGAAGGAAGAGCTGGAGAAGAGAGGGTTGGTCATAAGCAGCTCTAAAACAAAATCCATGGTGATATCACGAGAAGAAAGAAAACATCAGATTAAGTTGGGAGAACAGGTCCTGGAGCAGGTCGACCACTTTAAATATCTCGGAGCTATTATAGACCGAAAGGGAGGCATCAAAGAAGAGTTGGCCACTCGAAAAGCAGCGGCTGGGAGACTTTTTCAGGCCATAAATCGTGGATTCCTCAGCAAGAAAGAGGTTGGTAAGAAAACGAAGATGGCTGTATACCGCTCCACCTATGTCCCAGTCTTGACATATGGATGCGAGTCGTGGGCAATGACTACAACCCACAAAAGCCAGATCCAAACCTCAGAAATGAGGTATCTGAGGAAAGTGGTTGAAGTAACAAGAAGAGACATGGTCCGCAACCAGACGATCCGTCAAGGCCTAAAATCCCATCCGCTGCAGACCCAAATAGAACAGTCCCAACTAAGATGGTTTGGCCATGTTTGCAGAATGGGAGAAGATCGGCTACCACGACAAGCATGGGAAACAAAGAGCCAGGGATCCAGACCTCCAGGACGACCCAGAGTCCGCTGGGAGGACAACATTAGACAATCTTTGAAGGACCGAGGACTAGAATGGAACCAGGCCAGGAAGAAGACAGCTGATAGAATGGTCTGGCGCTCTCTCTTCCAAACCTCTACACCTCGCGGTAGAAGGGGAACGACTAAGTAAGTAAGTAAGTAGATGTTTCTGATGTATTCAGTATTTTTTTTTTTTTTTTTTTTTTTTTTTTGGCTGTTTTATCTTGGCTCAGTGAGGCCACATAAGGCTTATTATGTTGTCTAATATTGCTTTCTAGAACTGCCATGCTGTGGACTCCAAAAGAAAAGCAAAAGCAAGGACGGCCAAAAGCCACTTGGCGGAGAACAATGGAGGTGGAGATGCTAAGCATGAACCAGAGCTGGGGCACCACACGAAGGATGGCTGTCGACCGAGCAAAGTGGAGACAGTTTCTTGCTGCCCTACAGGCATGATGGTCACTGATTGCTTTGTCAGTCAGCGACCAAGGACCAAAGTGGAGACAGTTTCTTGCTGCCCTACAGGCATGATGGTTGCTGATTGCTTTGTCAGTCAGCGACCAAGGACCAAAGAAGAAGAAGAATATTGCTTTGCTCACTTTTGCTGTGTTTCTGGTTTCATCTGGGAGTCCTACATTCTGTGTTCCTGTTTGAGTTCATGCCATTGTTATTAGATGTCCAAAATAACTTCCAATATTTGTGGGCAAATGGATACAGGCACATGGTCTCAGAGTAATGTTTACTTTCTTAAATATATATACACACACACACTTTCACGTAATCTCTCTCACATTCTTTCGCAGATTATTTTCAAACTATCGCTGTGTTTCATTTTTTTTTTAAACTCATTATTTGTTTGTTAAATCATTAGGAACTTGATTATTTGCATTTGCTGCAAATGTTGGAGTCTACCCTCCCATGACATGTCTGAGCTTGTATATGAAAATATTACTTTCAAACATCACACCTGCTATGTCCTTGAATATACAATTTATTAACACATGAATAGTTTAAACTGTATAATAGAGTTTAACATCTGCATATTACTAATTGTCTACCTGAAATGACCTATAATGGAAAATGAATACATCCCTCTGGCTTTTCTGGAAAATATGGAGAAGGCTCACGTTGTATTGTGAAAGCTAAATTGAACACCCAACACAGTGACACACATTTCTTGATGCATTGTTCAGCATGATAGAAATATATACACCGTTTTTTTTAATGGTGAATTGGCCATAAATCATAAGTTTGACTACAAAAATCCAATTAAGTTGAATTGGAATGGAAAGAAATAAAGTGAGGAGAGGAGAATTAGTGCCATCATTGGGACATGCAACAAAAAGTACAACATAATTATTTCTGTCATGGTTTTGGCTGGTTACTTACTCATATATTTGAGGTATCATTTATTACATATTAATAATATCTGTAATTGAAAACAGACATATACAAAAACTAAATGTCTGTTTTCTAAATACAAGTTATTGTTTATTCCTTCTTTCTCAGACTCTTTACAAGTATTTCTTTTTCTCTCTCTCTCTCTCACACACACACCAGAGTACTTTTTTCTTATATAGACTCTCACACATTCTTTCTCAGATACAAAGACATACATGTGCTTACACCATTCTCTCCGAAAAGTTCCATTGTAGTTTTTTTCTTTTCTCTGTCTGTTCTAATTTCTTAATCTCTCAAGCGGAGATTGTATAAACAATTGTTTTATTGTATACACTTTTTTCCATATAAACAGCTGTTAAGTAAACTTTTCCTTTCTTTTTTCTCTGATACTTTCAGTTTGTCTGAGATGCAGATTTGGAAACCTCAAGGATGAACCATGCCAGTTATGAAAGTGTTGATTATTATCAATATGCTCCAGCAGCTCCTGAGAGACATGAGCACAGAAAGATGTATCCTAGCTGTTATCATTATCTGTCCACAGATGTTATGGCCAGCATGTAATACAGGATGGTTGAAAACTCACTGTGCACCTACCAATCAGGGCTCACTGTCGTTCATTAAAACATTGCTACTGCCTGAGAACGTATCTGAGGAAAAGAAATGAGAAGGAAATAATCAGAGGAGGCCTTTGACTAGCAGTGGAACACTTTGATAATAATAGGTACAAAGTAACTTTTGGATCGATAAATAAGTGAATTTGATTTAGTTTTAGTAGATGTACAGTGACTTTTCAGTCATTCTGTATATTTGTAGTTTACCTGTCACATTCAGTCATTCCTTGAACCCCACCTTGAGATTTGATAAAGGTGGTTGAAGAAGTAGAATTGATCAAGAAAGAGGACCTTATCAGGATGTCAGAGCTAGGGTTAATAAAGCCATATTGCCCGTCAGCTTTCTCTGACTAATATGGATCTCTGCAGGTTTCCCCATTAAAGTAATATTTGGTAAAGGTAGTCATCTGTGATCATCAAGACCAGTTGACATGGCATATGCACAGTGGTAGAAAGCACAATGTTTCCCAAACTTAACAATAATCTCATACCCCATATGAGAGTTTATTCTTACTGGCGTACCCCTTTCATACATTAAATATTTTTGAATTGTTTTCTGCAGCTTTAATTAAACAAAAATATAAGATAAAGTTTAAACAAAAATGTAAGATAAAGTTTAAACAAAAATTCATGTGTACCCCTTGAGCCACTTTCCACGTACTCTCAGGGATACACATGCCAAACTTTGAGAAACACTGCGTTGGGGAGCGAACTGTTAGAGACTTCACTAAGTTTGGCTTTATGAGGTTGAGTGACCTGTTCCCTTCTTTACTACCTTTTCCTTCCCTAATTCAAATGCTGAGTCAGGTCATCCATTTACAGCTTGACACTACCAGATTTTAAACCTGGAGTGCTGTAACTTTGCCACAAGAAGCAAGCTCTGTAACCATTTTGCCAATAGGGCACTCCTGTCATACTGTATGGTTTGGAAACGTGGCATGTCACCAAGATTACCGTATCCAGGCTGCAAACATTCACGAACTGATTCCTCTTGTGCATTATCCATATCAGATGGCCATATTCAATAACAAACATAGATGTATGGAAGAGAACCAGGCAGCAACCAGTACAGCTGGAGAGAATGGAAGGAAGTTTTTTAATTTTAATTTTTTTAATTTACGAACGAACGAACCAAAGAAGAAGAAGAATATTGCTTTGCTCACTTTTGCTGTGTTTCTGGTTTCATCTGGGAGTCCTACATTCTGTGTTCCTGTTTGAGTTCATGCCATTGTTATTAGATGTCCAAAATAACTTCCAATATTTGTGGGCAAATGGATACAGGCACATGGTCTCAGAGTAATGTTTACTTTCTTAAATATATATACACACACACACTTTCACGTAATCTCTCTCACATTCTTTCGCAGATTATTTTCAAACTATCGCTGTGTTTCCCCTCCACTTCCTCGATATTCCTAGTCCTAACCCCTAACATTATACATACTTGAAAGGCCATTTTACTTTCGTTTCCATCTCAGCCATCAAACATATTCTGAGAACCGATATCAGCGCTTATAAAGACAAAAATCTCATCCCCACCGCATGGCGTCAGAATCCAATAAAATTAGAGCAAAAATGGCTGTGTGTTGATGCAGATTCATTTCGATTTAAAAAATTTACAAAAAATAAATGCGGATACACCCATCGCTTTTTTAAGATCGGAAACGGAAGCTAACTCTCTTGCAAATAACATTACAACTTAACATACGGGGCTGAAATCACGTGTACACAAGTCCTCATGCTAGAAACGGTGATATCCGTAAGGCGACACATGGCAGCTCCAGCGTGCAGAGCATAGGTTATCTTCGGCGACATGTGTCGCCCGCAGCGTGCTAAAGGTTAACCTTTAGCACGCTGCATTCTTTGGCGAAAATTTTCGCCTGCAGCTGCATTCTTTTTCACAGCGTCCCGTTTCTATAGTGGGTGACCCTTAATGTCTATAGTTTTTGTGTTTCTTGGTCAATTGCTATCATGTTTGGAATTTATATAAATAAATGAATGGTGAATCTGATGATATAAAATTTGTTTGTGTACATATTAGATGTGATAGGAAGAGAGGAAAGGAAAGATGAAAAAAACGAAAAAAAAATTTTAAATAATAAAAAAATATTTTTTTTTTATTTTAAAATTTAAAAAAAAATTTAAAAAAATAACCAGCAAACGAAGGGTCCATATCCCTTGCATCTCAATGAAAGTCATTTGACCAATAGACCAATACAAATCAAATGACGATCTTTTCGTTACACCCATCATCAGTAGCAAAGCAACAAACGCTCTCGTCAGCTGTGACATTCGGCCGAAATTCTAAATCTTTCCGAACGAACTTTATTTTCGAAGGGTAAAGAATTGGGCGCGCAGGCCCGTCTGAGTGGAGATGGATAGGACATAGATACCCTCAGGGAAGGACCGGCCAGTATAATTGGACATGCCCTTGACTGGAACCCATGAGAGTAGAAGAATCAAGAGGCCAGAGAGAATATGTTGAAGAATGGTGAGAGTGGAAACTAAAGCCAACTGGTGTCTCATGTACAGCTGATAGAATGTGGCACAAAATACAAATAATGAACAATAACTGCATTCCTGTACTCTGTGGTAAATGAAATGGTGATATACACATCCATTAAAACAGCATTGTGGTGTATGTCTTCTTGAACTACAGACACCATTTCCCACATTTGTGCTGTTGTCTAGTCTGTCTGACATAGCTTTTCTATTCAGTTTTATAATGAGAGTGCCCTAGCTGGTATTTTAATGTTTGAATTTGCCTTTTTTTTTTTTTTTTTTTTTTTTTTTTTGTAAATAGCTATTCAGAAAGTAGAGATATTTTAAATATTCAGAATTCTGGTTGTGAGCCCGGTTACATACAACTTTCTTATGTGATTTATTAGCCATATCAGTTTGTTTGACGTGTTTATTTGTGCATTGGTTTGTGTGGGTGTGTTTGTATGTCTCTGTCTGTCGGGCGCATGTGCAAAAATTAAGGCGAAATTATGAGAAAGATTTTTTTTTTAATTCAGGCAGTGGCCCAAAAGGAAAAGAAAAAAAAAGGGCTGAACTCAAGACGTGACTGAGGTAGTTAGCATATTTTTTGGTGACCTCATGCAGGCTTTCAGAATGACTACCATATTTTATGTATAATGATCTGATATGATGTATACATCTTTTCTGCCATATTTGCTGTGTATCTGTAGTTACATATTGTTTCCCCTGTCTCAGATGTATTCTTCATTTCATTTCAGATGAACCCTTATTTTGTATAATATTATGATCTGTACAGTTGTGGTTGGTACTTGCCACTTGTTTCATCACTCATATAAACTGTTCTTCTTATGTATTAGTATTAGTTTTGTACAGCTTTTACCCTTCTTATATAAACTTAATTGATGATGTCAGGTTTGTTCCTCAGTCCAGATTCAGTGATTCCCAGCTAGAAAATATAACACAAATATAAATAAAGTTTAATAACTAAAAGAGAAAGAATGTGAAATAAGTTGCTGCTTTATAATACTTTGACCAGTAGTAAGCTGTCTTATAATACTTTGACAAGTAGTAAGTTGTCATATAATACTTTGACAAGTAGTAAGTTGTCTTATAATACTTTGACCAGTAGTAAGTTGTCTTATAATACTTTGACAAGTAGTATCTTATAATACTTTGACCAGTAGTAAGTTGTCTTATAATACTTTAACCAGTAGTAAGTTGTCTTATAATACTTTGACCAGTAGTAAGCTGTCTTATAATACTTTGACAAGTAGTAAGGTGTCTTATAATACTTTGACCAGTAGTAAGGTGTCTTATAATACTTTGACAAGTAGTAAGTTGTCTTATAATACTTTGGCAAGTAGTAAGTTGTCTTATAATACTTTGACAAGTAGTGTCTTTTAATACTTTAACAAGTAGTAAGATGTCTTGTAATACTTTAACAAGTAGTAAGTTGTCTTAGACATGTAGACTGTAGTTGCTCAACAGCCAACAAAAGGAGCTAGATTGAGGATGTGTAGAGTGTTGGTGAGAGAGTCACTCTACAGATAGTAGAGTACATGGTACTGAATCATCAGCAACCTCTTGTACAGCTTTTCCACACTGTTGGAAAAATTGACAGCACATAGTTATTTTCATTCCTTCTTCAATTACTTCAGCATGTATTTATCTCACTGACCATATAGTATACTTTTTCACATCTGCCAGCATTGGGATCATGTGACTGAAGCAGCACTGTACCCTAACCCTAAATCTACAACCTGCCATATTTTTTGTTCAAACTGCTTTTTCCTCTTGTTACTATCAGCTCCACATTAGTTAGCTCCTATTATGCCCTTCCAACAACTATTCTTCCTGCATATCCAGCTCCATATCATTTCACGTTTGCAGTAGATTGTTTATGTCGGCTTCTTTATCCTCCTCATAGCTTTTAAGGTTTTTTTGTTGTTTTTTTTTTTTTTCCAAATACAGGTTGCCATTTTAAAAAAGGGTGGTCTTGTTAAGTTCATAATTAGAGTCACAATTCTAATTTATTTTATCGGTGCTTGTGATTACTTTTCACTGTGTGATATATAGAGACATTTTAACATAATCTCATGTAAGTTGTGCCATGAATATTTCTTGTGTTTTTTGTTTTGTTTTTTAAAAATCACCATAAAATATTTGAAAATAATGTAATCTTTATTGTGTGTGTGTGGGCAGGCATGTGTGAGTGAGTGCTTGCTTTTATTTGCATATTCACTGCTTGTTTGTCATGTTAACAGTTAGAAAGCTTTAAAAACGAGCCAGTATTTTAACAAATTTGTTGGCTGAAATTTGATGTGAATAATCAGAATTTAACATGAGAGAAGTTAGCCAGTGCTGTATTCATTGCGTTGGAAACCATGATTGGGTATATAAACCTTGTTCTAATTTTAAATCAATTATCAGGTTTTATTTGTTAATTTCACATTGACCTTGTTGACTTTGGTTGCAGGTTTGACTCTAGTTAATGTTGTTACCCTGGCAAGCTTTTGTGTGTAATACAAGAAATGTAAATGTACTCGGAGATGCCCAAACTAGCAGACGTAAATGGACCAAGGAACTCTTACGTATTATCATCATTCTTCAGTTCCCAGTGGAGCATAGACTTTTAACAAACTTATGCCAAGCCTTCCTGTCCTAAGTCTTTCCTTATTTTATTGATCTCTCTTATGGCCTGTCTCCCAGCTCTCTCTAGTTTTTGGTCTCCCTCAATTTATCTGACTCTGGAAATTCCAGAACAAGAACTAGAGTGTAATGCTATCAGCTGATGCCTACATGTCTTGTTCCACTGGTATTTGTTTGTCATTCTTACATACCGGTATTATCATCTATTTCCTTTGTGCTGCCACTGAAGCATGGAACCATGACTGCAGCTGCCATCCCACCAAGAAACATGAACTAAAGCATCTATGTGCCCCTTCAGTAGTGGTGGTGGTTTGTTTATATGATGCCAGCACCTTACATATGCTCATTACACAATCACATGTCATTCTTCTTCTGCTTTAACACACAACTTTTTCTCGGACACATGGTGTAATCAGGCAAGTAATCGGTGTAATCAGACATGTAATCAGGCAAGTAATCGGCTAGCAGAATGGAAAGCACATTAAATTGTCATTAAAATGTTGAGATCATTGGCTTGTCTTTTTTTGTACAGGTCATCATGCCATTATTGAGTGGGATCATTGTGGGTTTTTTCTGTCTCACAAATAAGACACTTCACACAGGAGAATTGGGGAGATATGGTCACAGGGGCAAATATAAATGAACATATGAGGCAGAACTCTAAAGATAGTTACAAAAATAAAGTCACGATTGCATTTAAGAATCACTGACAGTAGGCCTTGCAGTTCCGATGTTATCTCAGCCATTTATAATTACATACTTAAATACACAACTGCCATGTTTTTCACTCTCTTCTTCTTTGATCCTTAGCCGCCGAGCATCAAAACAGTCAGTGGCCATCACGCCTGGTGGTATCTTGTAGGGCAGCAGCAAATTGATTCCACTCTGTTTGGTCGGCGGCCATCTTTCGCACAGTGCCCCAACTCTGGTTCATTCTTTGCATCTCGGCTTCCACAGTTCTTCGCCAAGTTGTATTTGGTCGGCCTCTCTTTCGCTTTCCTTTTGAGGGTTCATAGCATAGCTGTTCTTGTGAAGGCATCGGGAGTCTCTTCCGAGGACATGGCCAGTCCAACTCCAGCGTCTGCCAGCTATGATGGTGTGCATGTCCTCTTGGTTACTCCGAGTAAGTAGTTTTTGGTTAGTGATAATATTCGGGCAAAAGATTTTGAGAATTTTTCTTAGGCAGATTGTGTAGAAAGGAGGACAGTTTCGACATTTCCTTCTCTGTTACTCTCCAGCATTGCGCACCATAGAGAACCATAGAAAGTACACTTAATTTGATCTTTGTGCTGTACTGGGAAGACATTCCAGATGTTGTTGAGACTAGCAAAGGCTGTTCTCGCTTTATTCATTCTGTTCTTGATATCTTTGCTTGTTTCACCGTCTGGTGTTACTATACATCCTAGGTATGTAAATGTGGTTTTTCACTCACACATGTAGATGAGGCGGAAAATTTTTAGGCCACAAACGGCTCCTGGGTTGACCCAGCCCCAAATGGGTACCAGAGCTACTCTGGGAAGGTTAAGGCGGCCGGCGTGATGCCGACCACATCACCCCTCGTGTGCCGACGGTCAAGATAATATGGGCCTAACACCATATTCCCAATATGCCTCAATGGGCGTGTAACGGGTTCCTTTACCTTTTTTTTTTTTTTTTAGGTATGTAAATGTGGTTTTTCACTCACATTCCCATAAATATTTTGTGACATTTCTTCTCAGGTTTCACATTTGTGTCTGGTCACACTTTCAGTGTTAACACTCACTTACAGATAATGAGTTTCTTGATCACTCTTGACGTATTAGTTTTAGTTGGCCACTTTCTTATATTCGCAGCACCTCAGATTAAAATCTATAAAAGATCAGTTCGGTAAAAAATATCCAGACTAGACTCCGATTTTTTTGCCAAATGGCAAGTAAACAAACTGTAGTCTGAGTCAGAAAACATTTATGCTGACTCCACAATCCTGCCAGTAGGAGCAGGACGTTGGCCTGCGTTAGAATATTATTAAATACAACACAGCCTGATTATCTGGTCCTACACTCAGTAACTCATTTTGACACAGTATGCTTAATTGCCCTTTCTAATTCATAGGTTCTTTCTTCCTTCCCTTGTTCACTCTGTGTGTGCATAGGACCACTAACCCGCACCAAGGGATGAAATTTTCTGGTGCCAGTAACAAGTAATTTACAGGGAAACCGACAGAAGTGTGACGTTTAACATGACTAGTCTTGCTGGAGTGTAGATATTATGTATTTATGGTGGTTGATGTTTACGTAATATATTATTAGCTTTTCTCGCAGTAAGTAACTACATCTCCAGTGAGATTAAGGGTAGGCAGTGACATATCTCATGTGACTGAGAAAACAGAAGTAGGACCACTGTACCGTAAGACATAGCGTAAGAAGCGGCTGATGTACATGAGGCTGACAGTTTTATCGTGTTTTTTAAACGTGCTACAGAAACATCCTCTACAAAAGCACATAAACTGCTGTGTCACAGGCTTGCAACGGGGGGGGGGGACTGCAGTTGTGGTTCCGTGATTCTGAAGACGTGAACAAAGAAAATATGAAACAATAATTTTATTTGGTACACAAATTAAAACATATAGGCAAAGACTAGATATACAGACATTTGTCAACAGGTCCATATGGATCTTGACAAATAGGTGGCAGTCCAGATCAGAAATTGAACTGTGACATTCCAAGTATCCCCATTCTAAATCTGTTCCGGGAATTCACAATTCACACATCAAAAATTTCATCAGTTTTCACAATATATAATCAACACTGCCTTTTCCCTGATTTAATCATAACACATGAAAGAGAGGATGTAACTACTGTAATTTTCCACCTTCCTCCAAAACTTGTCTTAAGGGGAGATATTTCCACTACCACTGCTTCTTCATTCGCTTTCACGTAACCTTATCAAATTATGTCCTAAAGTTGACTGTCCGTCTCAGGCTTCTCCCGCAAAGGGGTTTGTGAAGGTCCTATTGCCAGTATGCTCCTCTCGTGGAACTATCATTGCTTATGGTCGCTTGTTGGAAGCACTATTTCTTATGTCTAGTTACAGTTCTGCTGTGGGGGAAAACATGTGGCGTGTTTGTGGCGAGAAGGAAGTTGGATAGAAAATAATAGATATAAATCCCAGAAATGGAGAAGAGAATTGGCGAACTAGTGGTAGGGATGGCACAGGACAAGTCAGATAGTTAACTGGTAGCAGTAGAAGAGAGCTATGAAGTAAGTCACCTTCTCACTAGACTTATCGTATGCTCCAAGGGTGTCTCTAGGAATAGTTTGTGTGAAAAATGCAGCTCGTTAATTATCCCTACCCATTTAAATATTAAATAATTCTCTGAATTTCCACACAATTACACAATTTCAAACAGAAATTGGAATTTAACAAAATCAATCAGCTGCGATATATAAAATATAAATTTGGTAAAGATTGCAGATCACCCGTTTGTTACCGGGCCCGAAAGGGGAGCAAAGAATAGTAACACTGTTCCCTACCAAGCATGTAGAAAGTGATTACCCCATCTTGTAACAATGTTAAACAACAAAAACTTCAACAATCATGGACAAGTCAGTTAAGGAAAATAAATCTCAGCCATCCAAGACAGGGGAAGGTCCTCTCGCAGGGAGGAGTATGATGCAACTCAGAGAAAGCCGAAAGGAGTCTGTGTTACTGGCTATCCTTCTTTCTTCTAACAGAACCTCCAGATTTAGCACCTGGAATGTTCAGACATTGACCAAACAAGGGATAACGGCACAGGTGGCAGAAATGAGGGAATATAAGATCGATGTTCTGGGACTGTGTGAAACAAAGTGGAAGGGGGTAGACAGTAAGAAACTCAGCACAGGTGAATTGGTGCTGTCCTCGCGACATGAAGATGAAAGTTCACACCACAGTGAAGGGGTAGCTCTTATGTTATCTAAAGAAGCACAGAAAACACTCATTGAATGGGAAACCGTGAGACCCAGAATCATAACAGCTACTTTCAAAACAGCTAAAAAGAAAATAAATGTAAACGTCATCCAATGTTTTGCACCAACTAATGACAAAGAAGAGTCTGTGAAAGAAGCATTTTATACTAGACTGCAAGATATTCTGGATAAAATAAAAATAAGAGACATCACAATTTTGATAGGTGACATGAATGCAAAGATTGGTACAGTCAACACCGGCTTTGAAGAAAACATGGGCTAGGAATAATGAATGAAAATGGGAACTATTCAAAAACTTCCGTGCTTCAAATCAACTGGCTATAGGAGGAAGCATGTTTCCACATAAGAGGATACACAAGGAAACATGGATATCACCAGACCATAGAGCAGAAAATCAGTTTGATAAACAAGAAGTTTAGATCATCATTGCAGGATGTAAAGGTATATAGAGGAGCAGATGTAGCATCAGATCACCATCTTTGATAAAGTAAAAATGAAACTCAAAGAGATATGCAACAATGCATAGTTATTGACAACAATTTAATGTAGGACATCTAAGAAACGAGACAAATTTACGGTCACAATATCCAACAAATACCAAGTGCTCCAACAGCTGGAAGATGTGATTACAGAAGACCACTGGCTGCATATCAAAACTGTATGGAATGAGACGTGAAGAAATACTGGGGAAAATGGAACAATAACAAACAGCATAGATAACAACAGAAACCATCAATAAGATACGAGTAAAAGACAGAAAAAACAAGCAAAACCAGAAGTTCCAAAGCCAATGCTCAAGAAGTGTACACAGAAGCAAACAAAGAAGTAAAAAGAAGCATCAAAACAGACAAGAGGAAATATATTGAGGGGTTGGTAAGAGAGGCAGAAGGTGCAGCAGCCAAAGGAAATACGAGAAAACTGTCTAACAGCACGCTGCAATGGATGGGTATGAAAAAAAAAATCGAAAAAAGGTGATTCGTCTTACGAGGACAAAAGACAAAGAAAATAGCCAACGTTGCGGCCAGAGGACAAAAGACAGAAAATAGCCAACGTTGCGGCCACAAGGCCTTCGTCAGGGAAAGGAAAGAAGGTGAAGGCTAGATAGGACACATAAGAATCTAAATAAAACCTGGGTACTTCCCTAAAGGCAGCTGAAGCGTGTGTTTGTTGAAGGCCTATGCTCCTCGAGTTATGAATTAAAGATTGCAGATTTGTATTTACATAAATCACAAGTTGGAAAATTATAAGGTGTCAATGTCTTTGTTCATCATTTCGGGCAATTGGTGACTTTTGGATCTTGTTTCTTCATAGTAATGAGTACGTATCTAATTCAGGTTCCTTCACTGCCGACACTTCTCGTCATACATCTCAGTTGTTGATGTCAAAGATATGTAAATCACCTAGACAGGTAGCTACTATCCAACAAATTGCAGAAATGGTCCTTGAATCATACACTACAGACTTTTATGCTTTTTATCAGAAGCTTTAATTGTGACTCTCTCGGATAAGATCCTGAAATATATGCACATATGATGGTATCTGTTTCCTACCACCAAGACAATCTTCTGATGATGATGGGCCACTATTGACCAGAATCCTCATTTAGACTGCATAGTCCACGAAGTCGTAATTAAATTATATTCTGTGTTTATTATGCACCACATAGTTCTGGCTGATTTCTGAAGAGACATAGAAAGATGAGCAGTACTGTTCCCTCATTCTCATTTATGTCACAGTAGTAGTACTTACTCTCCTCCCCCCCCCCTCCCCCCCCTCCCCAGTCATGACAATGGGAATGCAACCTTTAGGTGAAAGCCCTCGGCTGTTTTTATTTTGGCCTGGTGTTCCATTCGGCGTGTTATTTTCTCTTCTGCTTGTTGTGA
The DNA here is from genome assembly GCA_024509875.1 of Oreohelix idahoensis. NCBI lineage: Eukaryota > Metazoa > Mollusca > Gastropoda > Stylommatophora > Oreohelicidae > Oreohelix > Oreohelix idahoensis. Next base: position 39,954 of record JAMPIV010013517.1, on the reverse strand, counting down.
GAGCTTCTTTTCGCCCAATCTGAGGTGGCGCTGTAGGGAACACCGCCACTTGGTGCGAGCGGCAGCTTCGTCCTTACAGTTGTGCTGGATTTATGCCCAGTGTCTTCATGTCTCTCTTGCACACATTTTTAAACCTCAGCTGTTTATGTCATACACAGTCACTGTGTCTGCACAAGTCTTGCACACATCTTTGAACCTCAGCTGTTTATGTCATACACAGTCACTGTGTCTGCACGAGTCTTGCACACATGTTTGAACCTCAGCTGTTTATGTCATACACAGCCACTGTCTGTGGCATGAGTCTTGCACACATCTTTGAACCTCAGCTGTTTATGTCATACACAGTCACTGTGTCTGCACGAGTCTTGCACACATCTTTGAACCTCAGCTGTTTATGTCATACACAGTCACTGTGTCTGCACGAGTCTTGCACACATCTTTGAACCTCAGCTGTTTATGTCATACACAGTCACTGTGTCTGCACGAGTCTTGCACACATGTTTGAACCTCAGCTGTTTAAGTCATACACAGCCACTGTGTGTGGCATGAGTCTTGCACACATCTTTGAACCTCAGCTGTTTATGTCATACACAGTCACTGTGTCTGCATGAGTCTTGCACACATCTTTGAACCTCAGCTGTTTATGTCATACACAGTCACTGTGTCTGCACGAGTCTTGCACACATCTTTGAACCTCAACTGTTTATGTCATACACAGTCACTGTGTCTGCACGAGTCTTGCACAAATGTTTGAACCTCAGCTGTTTATGTCATACACAGCAACTGTCTGTGGCATGAGTCTTGCACACATCTTTGAACCTCAGCTGTTTATGTCATACACAGTCACTGTGTCTGCACGAGTCTTGCACACATCTTTGAACTTCAGCTGTTTATGTCATGCACAGTCACTGTGTCTGCACGAGTCTTGCACACATCTTTGAACCTCAGCTGTTTATGTCATACACAGTCACTGTGTCTGCACGAGTCTTGCACACATCTTTGAACCTCAGCTGTTTATGTCATACACAGCCACTGTGTGTGGCTTGAGTCTTGCACACATCTTTGAACCTCAGCTGTTTATGTCATACACAGTCACTGTGTCTGCACGAGTCTTGCACACATCTTTGAACCTCAGCTGTTTATGTCATACACAGTCACTGTCTGTGGCATGAGTCTTGCACACATCTTTGAACCTCAGCTGTTTATGTCATACAGTCACTGTGTCTGCACGAGTCTTGCACACATCTTTGAACCTCAGCTTTTTATGTCATACACAGCCACTGTGTCTGCACGAGTCTTGCACACATCTTTGAACTTCAGCTGTTTATGTCATACACAGTCACTGTGTCTGCACGAGTCTTGCACACATCTTTGAACCTCAGCTGTTTATGTCATACACAGTCACTGTGTCTGCACGAGTCTTGCACACATGTTTGAACCTCAGCTGTTTATGTCATACACAGCCACTGTCTGTGGCATGAGTCTTGCACACATCTTTGAACCTCAGCTGTTTATGTCATACACAGTCACTGTGTCTGCACGAGTCTTGCACACATCTTTGAACCTCAGCTGTTTATGTCATACACAGCCACTGTGTCTGCACGAGTCTTGCACACATCTTTGAACCTCAGCTGTTTATGTCATACACAGTCACTGTGTCTGCACGAGTCTTGCACACATCTTTGAACCTCAGCTGTTTATGTCATACACAGTCACTGTGTCTGCACGAGTCTTGCATACATCTTTGAACCTCAGCTGTTTATGTCATACACAGTCACTGTCTGTGGCATGAGTCTTGCACACATCTTTGAACCTCAGCTGTTTATGTCATACACAGTCACTGTCTGTGGCTTGAGTCTTGCACACATCTTTGAACCTCAGCTGTTTATGTCATACACAGTTACTGTCTGTGGCATGAGTCTTGCTTACATCTTTGAACCTCAGCTGTTTATGTCATACACAGTCACTGTCTGTGGCATGAGTCTTGCACACGTCTTTGAACCTCAGCTGTTTATGTCATACACAGCCACTGTCTGTGGCATGAGTCTTGCACACATCTTTGAACCTCAGCTGTTTATGTCATACACAGTCACTGTCTGTGGCATGAGTCTTGCACACATCTTTGAACCTCAGCTGTTTATGTCATACACAGTCACTGTGTCTGCACGAGTCTTGCACACATGTTTGAACCTCAGCTGTTTATGTCATACACAGCCACTGTCTGTGGCATGAGTCTTGCACATATCTTTGAACTTCAGCTGTTTATGTCATACACAGCCACTGTCTGTGGCATGAGTCTTGCACACATCTTTGAACCTCAGCTGTTTATGTCATACACAGTCACTGTCTGTGGCATGAGTCTTGCACACATCTTTGAACCTCAGCTGTTTATGTCATACACAGTCACTGTCTGTGGCATGGGTCTTGCACACATCTTTGAACCTCAGCTGTTTATGTCATACACAGCCACTGTGTCTGCACGAGTCTTGCACACATCTTTGAACCTCAGCTGTTTATGTCATACACAGTCACTGTGTCTGCACGAGTCTTGCACACATCTTTGAACCTCAGCTGTTTATGTCATACACAGTCACTGTCTGTGGCATGAGTCTTGCACACATCTTTGAACCTCAGCTGTTTATGTCATACTCAGCCACTGTATCTGCACGAGTCTTGCACACATCTTTGAACCTCAGCTGTTTATGTCATACACAGCCACTGTGTCTGCACGAGTCTTGCACACATCTTTGAACCTCAGCTGTTTATGTCATACACAGTCACTGTGTCTGCACGAGTCTTGCACACATCTTTGAACCTCAGCTGTTTATGTCATACACAGTCACTGTCTGTGGCATGAGTCTTGCACACATCTTTGAACCTCAGCTGTTTATGTCATACACAGTCACTGTCTGTGGCTTGAGTCTTGCACACATCTTTGAACCTCAGCTGTTTATGTCATACACAGTTACTGTCTGTGGCATGAGTCTTGCTTACATCTTTGAACCTCAGCTGTTTATGTCATACACAGTCACTGTCTGTGGCATGAGTCTTGCACACATCTTTGAACCTCAGCTGTTTATGTCATACACAGCCACTGTCTGTGGCATGAGTCTTGCACACATCTTTGAACCTCAGCTGTTTATGTCATACACAGTCACTGTCTGTGGCATGAGTCTTGCACACATCTTTGAACCTCAGCTGTTTATGTCATACACAGTCACTGTGTCTGCACGAGTCTTGCACACATGTTTGAACCTCAGCTGTTTATGTCATACACAGCCACTGTCTGTGGCATGAGTCTTGCACATATCTTTGAACTTCAGCTGTTTATGTCATACACAGCCACTGTCTGTGGCATGAGTCTTGCACACATCTTTGAACCTCAGCTGTTTATGTCATACACAGTCACTGTGTCTGCACGAGTCTTGCACACATCTTTGAACCTCAGCTGTTTATTTCATACACAGCCACTGTCTGTGGCATGGGTCTTGCACACATCTTTGAACCTCAGCTGTTTATGTCATACACAGTCACTGTGTCTGCACGAGTCTTGCACACATCTTTGAACCTCAGCTGTTTATGTCATACACAGCCACTGCGTGTGCACGAGTCTTGCACACATCTTTGAACCTCAGCTGTTTATGTCATACACAGCCACTGCGTGTGCATGAGTCTTGCACACATCTTTGAACCTCAGCTGTTTATGTCATACACAGCCACTGCGTGTGCACGAGTCTTGCACACATCTTTGAACCTCAGCTGTTTATGTCATACACAGCCACTGCGTGTGCACGAGTCTTGCACACATCTTTGAACCTCAGCTGTTTATGTCATACACAGCCACTGTGTGTGCACGAGTCTTGCACACATCTTTGAACCTCAGCTGTTTATGTCATACACAGTCACTGTCTGTGGCACGAGTCTTGCACACATCTTTGAACCTCAGCTGTTTATGTCATACACAGCCACTGTGTGTGCACGAGTTTTGCACACATCTTTGAACCTCAGCTGTTTATGTCATACACAGCCACTGTGTGTGCACGAGTCTTGCACACATCTTTGAACCTCAGCTGTTTATGTCATACACAGCCACTGTGTGTGCACGAGTCCTGCACACTTCTTTGAACCTCAGCTGTTTATGTCATACACAGCCACTGTGTGTGCACGAGTCTTGCACACATCTTTGAACCTCAGCTGTTTATGTCATACACAGCCACTGTGTGTGCACGAGTCTTGCACACATCTTTGAACCTCAGCTGTTTATGTCATACACAGCCACTGTGTGTGCACGAGTCTTGCACACATCTTTGAACCTCAGCTGTTTATGTCATACACAGCCACTGTGTGTGCACGAGTCTTGCACACATCTTTGAACCTCAGCTGTTTATGTCATACACAGTCACTGTCTGTGGCATGAGTCTTGCACACATCTTTGAACCTCAGCTGTTTATGTCATACACAGCCACTGTGTGTGCACGAGTCTAGCACACATCTTTGAACCTCAGCTGTTTATGTCATACACAGCCACTGTGTGTGCACGAGTCTTGCACACATTTTTGAACCTCAGCTGTTTATGTCATACACAGTCACTGTGTGTGCACGAGTCTTGCACACATGTTTGAACCTCAGCTGTTTATGTCATACACAGCCACTGTCTGGCATGAGTCTTGCACATATCTTTGAACCTCAGCTGTTTATGTCATACACAGCCACTGTCTGTGGCATGAGTCTTGCACACATCTTTGAACCTCAGCTGTTTATGTCATACACAGTCACTGTGTCTGCACGAGTCTTGCACACATCTTTGAACCTCAGCTGTTTATTTCATACACAGCCACTGTCTGTGGCATGGGTCTTGCACACATCTTTGAACCTCAGCTGTTTATGTCATACACAGTCACTGTGTCTGCACGAGTCTTGCACACATCTTTGAACCTCAGCTGTTTATGTCATACACAGCCACTGTCTGTGGCATGAGTCTTGCACACATCTTTGAACCTCAGCTGTTTATGTCATAAACAGCCACTGTGTGTGCACGAGTTTTGCACACATCTTTGAACCTCAGCTGTTTATGTCATACACAGCCACTGTGTGTGCACGAGTCTTGCACACATCTTTGAACCTCAGCTGTTTATGTCATACACAGCCACTGTGTGTGCACGAGTCTTGCACACATCTTTGAACCTCAGCTGTTTATGTCATACACAGCCACTGTGTGTGCACGAGTCTTGCACACATCTTTGAACCTCAGCTGTTTATGTCATACACAGCCACTGTCTGTGGCATGAGTCTTGCACACATCTTTGAACCTCAGTTGTTTATGTCATACACAGCCACTGTGTGTGCACGAGTTTTGCACACATCTTTGAACCTCAGCTGTTTATGTCATACACAGCCACTGTGTGTGCACGAGTCTTGCACACATCTTTGAACCTCAGCTGTTTATGTCATACACAGCCACTGTGTGTGCACGAGTCCTGCACACATCTTTGAACCTCAGCTGTTTATGTCATACACAGTCACTGTGTGTGCACGAGTCTTGCACACATCTTTGAACCTCAGCTGTTTATGTCATACACAGCCACTGTGTGTGCACGAGTCCTGCACACATCTTTGAACCTCAGCTGTTTATGTCATACACAGCCACTGTGTGTGCACGAGTCTTGCACACATCTTTGAACCTCAGCTGTTTATGTCATACACAGCCACTGTGTGTGCACGAGTCTTGCACACATCTTTGAACCTCAGCTGTTTATGTCATACACAGCCACTGTGTGTGCACGAGTCTTGCACACATCTTTGAACCTCAGCTGTTTATGTCATACACAGCCACTGTGTGTGCACGAGTCTAGCACACATCTTTGAACCTCAGCTGTTTATGTCATACACAGCCACTGTGTGTGCATGAGTCTAGCAACATCCTGTAAAACAAATTGCTACAGAAGCCACTGCTACAACAGCACATGAATGTTTGGTGCATACTTCATGCCAGGGGCCTGCTGCAGTTGTGGTCTCGGGCTCCATCAGGAGTGTGAAGGAAAATAATGATGATACTGAAGCAACTCAACTTCATTCGGAAAAAAAAAACACAACGTAGTGGGACACGGGCAGGGCCGTAGATACGGGAGGGGGGAGGGTGTTTTAACCCCCCCCCCCCCCCTTCCCCTTAGGGAGGAAATTATACTGTACCGGTACCAAAATAGTGCATTAAAATTATTTTTTTAATTACCCCCCCCCCCCCTTTCCATTTTTGTCCTATCTACTGCCCTGGACACGGGATAATTATGCATGTTTACCCATTTATGCACGTGCCCTGCAATAAATCCTCATGTCCCATTCCCGCTGTTTATGGAGCATGGAGCCACATTTAGCCTGCTGATAGTCTGCATAAAACAACAAAATATCTCGTGCCCTCGCTTAGAGATGTGGTTTCTGTAACCGTTTGTTTTGCGTGATATGATTGCTAGTCTCGTGAAATACTCTCCTTATTCGCTTTTTAGGATGGGGGTGTGTGAACGAGGCATCTAGCCTGGAGATTAATATTGGAGTTCCTATAAAACTCTGTTATTAATATCAGATAGAGTTATTTATACCGTGAATCATTAACATCATCAAGTGCCATGCCAGGAGACGTAGCCTATCGTTGCTGTCCGCAACCCTCCTGCTTTTTTTATGTTGTTGCCTGCAAGTTCTGTCCATCGCTTTCTGCCATGCTACCAGTCCGTGTAGTATTTTCTCTCTCTGCCATCTTCTCTCAGTCTTTACCTTGGTTATCACGTGTTCGGACTTCTCTTCTCGGCACGTGTCACATAAACTTTGATTTATCATCGTCATCATTTGTCACGGGATTTGCCTCCCCTTTGCTCTGCAGTAGTGGTCCACCAGTGGCCAAAACTTAAGAGTATCTAAAATGGGTCTTAAAGGTGTCTACCTTCACACAAGATTACTCTGGGCAGAGCCGTAGATAGAGAGATAATGATGCTTCTATCTCAAGGGAATGTTCACAAGATAATTCAGAAGTCAAGAACAATGCTGCAATGGGCAGAGCACTATTAACTTATATCTGATATGGCACCTTTTGTGAAGTTTTAATCAATCATGTGGCTTGTCCGAGCCCCCAGCTGGTTTAATCCAGCGAAATTCCTGTTATAAGTAGTTTTGGCTCTATGGCTGTAACTATATGTATAGTACAGGTTTTAAATCATACATGCGCTCTCTTATCTATAAGAACTGAATCAACTATGCATTTGTAAAATAACATATAACAAATTTAATAAACAATTAGTCTTTAACAAATTTAAATAAATATGGATGAAAGTGACTTTAGAGGGTTTTAAAAATTGTCTTCACTGAGACTTAATTGGTGACTGTTGGTTATTGTCCGTTGCTTGCGCCTGTTACAAAAAAACTTAACTGGCTGAGTACTGCAATGGGTCGTTGTCAGGTCTTTTGTGATGAGAACTCTTCTCTAGAGGCGCCTAGATGAACTTAACTCCTAATGTCAAGGTGGATGTCTTCACAACGTGTCCACTGTAGGTAGTTGGTGACGAACCAAGCTTTTAAATCACAAGATAGTGGCGAAGACTCTTACTTCAGACTGGTCTCTTGTAAGTGTAACTTCGTACCACGAACAGTAATGTAGTCTCGTACCACGAACTGTAGGAAAAAAATGCCTCTGCTAAGTACATTTGTGGGCTGCAGATTAACAGGCGCATTGTCTCGCTGTCCACCCACCAGTTTTAGCCTCTCTGAATAATTATTCTCCCTGAGTATACATAGAATAAATCAAGGAATATGATTATAAATCACCGTTATTCTTCTGGTTACTTAAATGGGGACAATGTGTCTGGACAGTGCGAGTGCAATGATTTGCCTGAACTAACATTATAAAAGTACACATATCTCACAAAATGATACTATACACCCTAGGCACATGTGAGGTAATCATCTCACTGCTCCATTCAGAGTCTGGGGTCGCTTCTGCTTTCGCTTTCCTGGGCAAACTAGCATAGAGCAAACACCAGTGCTTGCTGTAGTGGTTTATGAACATACTATTTTCATATGTTGAGGTTGCCAGCCTCCTATTACCGGTATAACCACTTAGCAAATACAGACATGTCAAATTCACATTTTTTTTAAATATGTGTTTACGCTCACCCCAAATAGGATACACAATCTCCTGGCACATTAGAATGGACACGGCAACTTTGGTTTGATGCTTCGAACACTCGGTCTGGGGTAGTTTCAGAATCCCTCTTATGATTTGTTTCTGATTACTTAAGTTTCCAGTCTTTGTATAAAAAAATTGCGGGTTCTCTTTTAAATTATAAAGACGCCCAAATACTTCGATCTGTCACTTTTAATTTTGGACTTCTTTGTCCTATCCTTCTCTCTGGCTACTGGGAGTTGTTACTTGACGTTGTTGCAAATACAGTCTGATTTGTGTTTCTGACTTTGCTAGATTATATTTCTATTTCTCAGTCCAAGCCCCAGATTGGTAATTCCGACCAGCTTTCCAATGAAAGCTAAAGTTTATTTCAGGCTCTCGATTAAGACCAATCCTGTCTCTTTAGAACTATGTGGGTCGGGGTGTTAAATCATTACTATCCGCCGCGTTTTAAAATATCAATTTTAAAATTTAAACTCGTGACCTCTTTCAAATATGCCAGTAATACTTCCGATTGCATTTGTGCAAACTCACAATCACATCGGTGAACTTATTTCCTGGCTAATACCTTTCCCTACATAATCTCCCCAGACGGGTTATCTGTATTATTGATACAGAGATGGGCATCTGAAGCGATTACATATTAACACCTGTGTTTACGTACATCTCCCAGACGGATTTCCCAGACTGACAATCTGGCTTTCTTTACCTCGATCGTGCGGGACCACCTTGTGTCAACAATGACCGTCTCTATCAAAGGTGGATAGACGACTTAAGTGATAGAAGTATTATTCGCTGACCTGCCTAATTAGCCTTGTAATACCACGATTCACATGGTGAAACGTAAACAAGTCCGAGAGTGACTAGGCAAGAATGTAGGTGCATAAAATATGCCAAATAATAAGACGATAAGTGTGAAAAATGAAGAAATAAATCGGTAATGCAGGAGAGAACGAAGAATGTAGAAAGACGTACACAAATATCGTCACATCATTTTCCTTTTTGCTGCCGGTGGAGCATGGAACCACCACTACAGCTAGCCCCCTTGTAGTAAGCCTACGTGTGATCTTGCAGCCGTGGTTTCTGTAGCAACTATTTTTGCATTATGAGGTTGCCAGTCCCACACACAACCTCATATTAGACGCCTCTGCCCACATTCCTGAGGGAGCAACAGCTCTTTCTTTCTCCCCTCAGAAACCCCGGGAATTACACGGGTAAAAAATTTGGATTACTTTCTCCTTATCTTTGCAGTGCTATGGCTCTTTTCTCAGCTCACGCCCCCACTCCTTTCTTTCCCTCCAGGATCCTGTCGTTATATTTATTAGCTGCCCACTGACCATTACCACCATTGTTTAAGTCGACTGGGATTACATAATCTGAATCCTCATCCGTAATTTTAAGAACCGCATGTTCTATGCAAGTCAAAATTTATTTAACAAGTCACGACCATCGATTGTTGTTTTTTTTTTGTTTTTTTTTGGTTCGCCACGAACTACAGAGCCTTTTATGTATTTTCTTCCTTTTTCTTATTTTTTTTAAATGAACAGACCATATATTTTAAAGTAGTCAAATTAAGGCAACGAATCTGACAATATTGAAAGTCAAAAATGGCAGACAATCGATTCACTGTCTCGCTCAATGTTCGTAAAGTGCACCCAAAAGATTTTTTGGCCGTCTGCAGGAATGTCACCTGGAAGATAATGATTATTTGATCGTCTGTGAGACGATGGTATCGAGAGATGGAACAAGATAGAAGGTCACATGTCCTGTGAGAAAAGGTTCATGTCATGTGAGTTGTATATGTTCGGTCTAAAATGATGCGGGAGAGATTGTTGGTTGGATAGAATTTGTTGTTTTGTTTTGTTTTTCACGTCAGAGTTTTGTGACGTTAACTCTAACCGAAGAACATAAAAGAGGAACAAAAAAACATCCCATGTACAATGATATGTCTAAGAAAATCAGCTTATGAAACAGGCAAAGAGATAGCTGGACCAACGACTGTAGCTGAAATTTATTCAGGGACAAAGACTAACTTGGTTTAAACACGCTAAGTCGCCCGTGTGTAGCCGAGGCCCGTAAGAGGAGCAAACAATAATTATATTGTTACGTACCATCAATCAATTACCCTTTAGCTCCCCAAGGAGCATAGGCCTTCAACAAACACATGCCAGGTCTTCCTGTCCGGTGCCATCCGCTCAAGTTCTTTCCATGTTTTCCTGATCATTTTTTTTTTGGTCTACCTCTGCCTCTCTTTCCCTGTGGATTCCAGAACAAGGACTGCCTTGTAATGCTACCAACAGGTCTCCTCAGTGTGTGTCCTATCCATCGTCAGCGTCTTCTTCACAACTCTTGTTCCACTGGTACTTGTCTGGTTCTTGTCATCAATTCCACATTTCCTCTCAGATTTTTATCACACTGTTTTCCATTCATCGGCTATTATTTCTTTAAATAAACTTTTAATCTCTGATTTACTCATCCCTACATTTATTACATTTTTATCAGATCTACCTTTCTTGGCTTCTTTGTCTGCCTTTTCCTTTCCCTCTATGCCAATATGTGAAGGTATCCAAGCTATGAAGACTGACCATCCTCCAGAATATAAGAATGTAGTAGTGCGTGACAAAATAACCTCGAACTTCACATCACATTTACCTGTGCCATCCTGTTATTCATTCTTCACTTTCTTTTTCCCACCTCTGTCAGTATTTGGTATTTTCCATTCATTGTTAAAACTCTCCCATCCCTCAATTCTTGTTACGTCGGGACTTCAGCGACCATCTTTTGCTGATTAAGGTAATCAATGACTTTCGTTTGAATCCATATTGACACCTGAATTTGTGGATTGAGCAACACATTTCCTACCAGACAGTGCATGGGCGCGCCCGATTAAGAAGTAAACCTTGGGATGACCACAGTCGATTATCTTATTACTGATAATAGTTCTGTCTGACTAGTTTGTTGATTGTTGGCTAGACCGGGTAAATGTCATAATCGTTTCCAGAAATACTTGTCGGACGATAATTATCCATCTTACAAGAGATTACCTGTGATAGATTATGAAGTCGTAAGTGTAAACATGATCGATAATAGACGGAAGCTGACATACCTTAAATGGAGAGGTGACTTGTAAACAACACATTTTTTGCGGGTGTCATGCAGGAATTTTCCATGAGATGTAGGGGGAATATCCCCCTACCAAAATATACGCGTATTGCATACTATTGGTTTGGCATTTGAAATGTTAAAATACAACATTTCTGATTGGAACCTAGTCATATAGTAGCAATCTGGATTCATGGGCCGAATGTTGCCTTATAATTTAGCGCCTGTTGAGTTCACGCACTGTGAAATTCAACACATCAAGAAGACAGTCAGACAAGCCAGAGTAATGAATAGGATCAGGATTCCGCTTTAAAGGACCGGACAATGTGTTTGAGCATCTTGTGGATTTACACAACGATAACTCTACATTTATTATTACGGAAAGCCCGGAATCCTAGAAACCTGAACACTAAGTCGTAGTGGGAGTCTATTGTAAAGTAATACCCCAGACCACGTGTAAGAGGCATCTTAATCCAGTTGCTTTAACTCTCTGCCAAGAGTAATCTAGAGCGAAAGGAACATACCTTTGAAGATCCTCTGTAGATACTCTGAAGTTTGGCCACTGGTGGACCATCACTACAGAGCAAGGGGAGTAAATCCCGTGACAGACAGAGATGCCTCTTGAATCCATTTCTTTTCTTACTAGCAATAGATTGGGTTATGAGAACATCAACATCATACAACAGAAATGGAATCCAGCGGAATCTGACTAAAGCGTCTGATGATCTAGATTTTGCAGATGACTTGGCTGTGCTGTCCCATAACCATAATCAGATGCAAAACAAAATGAAAATACTGGATGAGAGGTCACACAAGTGGGTCTGAAAATACACCGGGAAAAGACAAAGATAATGAGAATAAATGCAGGAAATGATAACAAGGTTGAACTTGAAGAAACGCCTCTAAAAGATGTAGACTTGTACGTACATACATCTTCGCAGCAATATAGACAAAGTTGGACGGACAGACAATGATATCAAAATAAGAATACAAAAAGCAAGAGGAGCTTTCATTGCATTGGGAAACATACGGAGAACAAGAGAAATCAAGTACAACACAAAAATAAGAATCTTCAACTCAAATGTCAAGTCAGTCCTATTGTATGGCTCTGACAAGTCAGTCCTATTGTATGGCTCTGTCAAGTCAGTCTTATTGTATGGCTCTGTCAAGTCAGTCCTGTTGTATGGCTCTGTCAAGTCAGTCCTATTGTATGGCTCTGTCAAGTCAGTCCTATTGTATGGCTCTGTCAAGTCAGTCTTATTGTATGGCTCTGTCAAGTCAGTCCTGTTGTATGGCTCTGTCAAGTCAGTCCTATTGTATGGCTCTGTCAAGTCAGTCCTATTGCATGGCTCTGTCAAGTCAGTCCTATTGTATGGCTCTGAGACATGGAGAACAACGAAAACAACAACCAAAAAGATACAGACATTTATAAACGGGTGCTTGCGTAGAATAGAAGGACTGAAATGATATGACAAAGTCACAAATGTGAAACTGATGACAAGAACCAGACAAGTGTCAGTGGAACAAGAGTTGAGAAGAAGACGCTGGCAATGGATAGGACACACGTTGAGGAAACCTGTTGATAGCATTACAAGGCAGTACTCGTTCTAGAATCCCCAGGGAAAAAGAGGCAGAGGTAGACCAAAAACACATGGCGAAGAGAACTGGAGACAGAAGTGAAAACAGTGTCGTCGACCAGTGACTGGCGGCTCCTGAGCCGACCCAGCTCTAATGGGTACCTCCGAAATCGGCGAGTATCTGCCTGAATGGCGAGGGACACCTGTCTCTGCACAAGAAAAAAAAGGGATACTCACGTAAAAATCAGTCTCAGGCTAGACATACTAACCTGCGATTTCGCCTCGAGTAAAAGTGGGCGTACGAAAAAAAAAAAGAAAAAAAAAGAAGTGAAAATGATGAGGAAAACATGGATAAGAACTTGAGCGGATGGCACGGGACAGGATGACTTAGCATGTGTTTGTTGAAGTCCTATGCTCCAGAAAAGCTAAAGGGTAGGGCCTATTGATTGACTGAGTTCAGTGGCCCATATACTGTGTTCCCCATTAGCGTTACTACAATATAGGGGACTCCGGGCACAAATTAAGTGGGGTCCTTTTCACATGTTGGGCTCAACAACTATATTCTATATACGGACAAAATTTAACTTCCATCATCATCATCATCATCTAATTAACTTTCAGCTCCTGAAGTACCACAGGCATTCAACAGATTTATAGCACATTCTCCTGTCCTTTGCCCTTCGCTCAAGGTCGCTCCATGTCGCCTTTATCCCTTTTATTTATGTTTCCTTAAAGTGGGACATTCAAATATATGTATAAAGGCGACTACTAATTGTCGGTGTTGCGGCCATAGTTACGCCTCTGACAACTCAAATTCTCAGCTTTCTGGGACGTCAGGAAGTACCCAACACAACGTGTTACGTACCACGATATTGAATGCCCCTTTTATTATTGGTTTTCGACAAGGTGTTATATCTCTTTATATTCTTCTTCAAGTACCGTGCCTATTGGCGTAGGAGATCATGTCTCTCTACAACTTCCTGTCTCCAGTAAAATTTATCAATTCTGCTGTTGACTTCTTTCCATGCCACGATGTCAAACTGTCCAGTATTTGCTCTCTTTGTCTTCCCCTATCTCTTTTTCCTTCAACCTTAACCTGTTGTTACGATATATTCCAACTTTCCTCTTCTTCTCATAACATGCCCAAAAAAAGTGGATTGCTTCTTTCTAGCTTGTGGAATAAGTTTACTTTGTGCATTGGCCTCTTTCATGACATCCACATTACTCTTTTTGGCTGTCCACAGTATTTTTAACATTCTTCTGTAAAACCACATCTCTGAGGCCTCTAGTGTCTTCCCTACTTGTTTACTAATTGTCCATGACTCACTCCCATATGTCAGGATTGGTTCTATATAACACTGAAGAACTCTCTTTCTTACTTCCAATGACAAAGAACTATTGCATAAAATACTCTTCATTTTATAGAATGCTGCTTTTGCCTGAGCTATTCTGCTCTTCACTTCTGAGATGCATCTTCCATCCATTGTTATTAATGTTTCCAGATATTTGAATTTATTGACTTGTTTTAAAACGGTTCCATTTACTTTGGTTGTGCATTCTGGGGAAGTCCTTTTTCTTTGAGACGACTAGTTCTTCTGTCTTTTTGCTGTTAAGGCTAAGGCCTTTATTTTCATTTTCTATCACTGTTATATCAACCATTTCCTGCAGCTCCCTTTCACTTTTTGCTTTTAAGACTGTATCATCAGCGTATCTCAAGTTGTTTTTATTATGCCCGCCGAATAATATTCCTCTAGAGATCTCATTAGATTTTCACTGTACATATTGAACAGATCCGATGACAGCACACATCCCTGCCTGACACCCTTTTTTACTTGCTGAAACGTTCTTATTTGGCTGCTAATTCTTACAGCTGCTGTTTGTTGCCAGTACATGTTATTTATTATTCTCAAGTCTTTAAAAACAATGTTGATGCTTTCTAACATTTTGATAATTTCCTCATGTTTAACTTTGTCAAATGTCTTAGTGTAATCTATAAAGCACAAGTACAGATCTGTCTTCACCTCTATTACTCTTTCTATTAATGTTCTTATAATATATATATAGCATTGTTTGTGCCTTTACCCTCTACAAATCCACACTGTTCATCACTGATTTCTGGTTTTATTTTATTTCTTACTCTTCTCGTGGTAATTCGTAATAACATTTTGGTCACACGACTCATAAGACTGATGGTGCGGTGTTCTTCACCATGGCTCCAGGTTTCTATGGCAAAGCTATGAATATGGATTTTAGCAGATCATCCGGTATTTGACCACTGTTGTAGATGTCATTTAAGAGTGTTGCTATCACTTCTACTCCATATTCTCCCAAAGCTTACGTTATCTGGTCCAGGAGCTTTGTCTTTCTTCGTGTGGCGCATGGCTACTTCTGCCACAAGTATTGGAGGTCCTTCACAACTATCCTGGTTGTTAAAATCTAGTCTTTCATCATCATACAGCTCCTTGATGTATTCTGTCCACCATTCTATCATGTTCTCATGACCCATTATCAAATGTTCCTTCTTTTGATTTCAAACAGCCAGTGACTGTTTGTGTCCTGCCTGTTAACTCATTTATTTGCTTGTACATACATTTTGTGTCTTTTCGGTTCTGCACTTCAAGCTCTCTACATTTCTGGTTTATCCATGCTTCTTTTGCTGTTTTACATTTGTTTACTATTTCCTTATTTAGACTGTCATATTCTTTGTTGTCTTGCTTCTTCTTCCTTCTTGTATCCATCAGTTGTAAAATTTCATCTGTCATCCACTTCTTCTCTGCAGTCCTCTTTACTTCTGGTACGATTTTTTTTTAATGTTTGATGTATTGATTCCTTTAGCATTTCCCAATGTTCATCTATACTGTGTATTTTTTCTATTGCATTGTACCTATTCTGTACTGTAATGTTGTATCTTTCACTCATTTCCTTATCTGATTTAAGTAAGGCTAAGTTTAATTTGATGTTGTTTGAAGCTCGCTTTACTTTCTTCAATTTTATTCTAATTTTTCCTATAACTGGTACAAGATCGCTGTTGCATTCTGCTCCTGGCCTAGTTTTTTACAGATTTCAAAATGTTTCTAAATCTGCTGTACATTTGTATGTAGTCAATCTGAATATGAACATTATTCCCTGGACTTTTCCACGTCCAAAGGCGTCTAGGACGCTGCTTAAACCAGGTGTTTCCTACTACCATATCATGTGTTCTTGCCCACTCTATCAGTCGGTCACCTCTCTCATTTCTTTCTCCCAGGCCATAACCACCAGTCACATGATCAACTCTTTATATTACACACAATATTTTATCTGTCTTATTTTGATATCATTCAATAACTCTCTTGTCATCTCTCTCATTTCTTTCTGCCAGGCCATAACCACCAGTCACATGATCAACTCTCTCTTGTCACCTCTCTCATTTCTTTCTGCCAGGCCATAACCACCAGTCACATGATCAACTCTCTCTTATCATCTCTGGCTTTTCCAGGTCTTCTTTATCTGTTTTCATCTTTTTTTTTTTGCGAGACGCGTCTCAATTAAAAAATATATATATTCACATTTCAAGTGCTGCAGTACTTTTTTGGTGTATTGTGCAGACAAACGTGGCAGATAATAAAAACGTTGAGCGGAGAATGGTGGCCCATCGACCCATATTGGTTAAAGAACAAAGGAAGGAAGATCTTTAAGGCGGTATCATTTGCTCACTTTACTACATAATATGTGCAGACGTTAGTTCGTGTTTATAATTACAACCAGATGCAAATATTTTATTTCTTCTATTGTAAATATTGACTACACTTCTTTCTCACGACATCTCTGAAGTTTCTCCAATAATTGTGTTTTGTTTCGTTTTTGTCGGGCTAGTCTTATTAATCTTGTTACGATAGTTAGGTAGCACGTACTTCGGTGCAGCATAGCACTTCGGAAAACGATTTTTTTGTAAAAATTAGGTTGATGCTGTTGCATTGTAGGAAATCAAATTTTATTGTCATTCTGATACTCATCTTCGAACAAAATTGTTTAGCTTGCCAAGGTCTTTGACATTGCAGCGTCCAATAATAGAACATAACCTGGACCATTCAATTAACATTTATGTCCATAAATTTAACAAGGAACGGAAAAACGCCTGTTAGGCTACACCCTTTTTTAAAATATTTAAAATACACTAAACATATAAAAGTTATATGATTCTCTTCACAATTTTGTGTACATCACCAAGTTTCTGTAATTTTGTTCACAATTTTGTGTACATCACTAAGTGTTCTGTAATTTTGTGTACATCGTCACCAGTTTTAAAGACACCTTACCCTGAGTCTGTAGATCTTGGCGTATCTTTTCCTGCAGAGCCCCTCAACTCTCCTAAAAATGTCCATCAGTTCTATGATCCTCTCACAGCTGTAATCGTATTTAAATATATATATATATATATATATATATATATATATATATATATATATATATATATATATATATATATATATATATATATATATATATATATATATATATATATATATATATATATATATATATATATATGACTTTTTCGGCTTTAGTTTTTATATGGCGGGCTAGGGGCAGGTCCTTCGAGATCCTTCAAATTTTGGTACTTTAAGCTGTACCACGATAGAGTGTCGTTTACAAAATTTCATCTTCCTATGTTATCTGAAACCAAGTTAAAACCAAGGGCTGAAAGATTTGAAACATGCAAAAAACGCTCATATCAAATTAAGTAAAAGTGTTTAAAAAGAAAAGGGACAAATTATCCAAATTGTTGAAGACTTATCTCGCGTAATATAATACCGGTTCAATTTTACTTGTTCGTGTTTAAACTCCAGTGTTCTAATTTCAGCGTTCTTGCTAATTTTGATTATTCTTCTTCTTCTTCTTCTTCCGTCCTTAGCCACCGACCGTCAGTGGCCATTACGCCTAGTGGCGTCTTAGGGCAACAGCAGATAGGTTTTCTTTGCCATTGTTTCCCATCACGCCTATTGGCGTCTTTAGGGCAACGGCAAATCAATCCATCTGCTGTTGTTTCCGTAATCGAAGTGACTTGCAAACGGGTGATCAGCCCGTTGGTAATTTTGATTATTATTACATCTTATATCGTCATATAAATAGTTTACAATTCAGTAAAGTCACGTGCCAGTTTTTAAAGACTACAGAACTATTTCACAAGAGTTGAACCAATACTTCTTCAGGCATTGCTGAACATTTGTATATACTTAGTTTTCTGAAGTGCAGTCTACCCTCTATTTAAAGTGTATCATCGTCATCATCTCAATCTTAACTCGTCATGGAGCATGAAGCTACAACTCCAGAAGCCCCCCCCCCCCCCCTTTCTTGAGGAAGACTACACCAAACCCCATACTCTTGCAGCCATGTTTTCTGTAGCATTGTATTTTAAGAAATGGCGTGGAGAACACCCAGAGGCACGCAAACAGAAACACATTGCTTACCATCACGTGTAATTCCCAGGGTTCTCGGAAGAAACAAAGAAAGCATTATACTACGGTACCCCCAAGGCATGTCGTACAAGGCCAACTAGTATGAGGTTGTGCATGGAGCTTGTAACCTTATCATGTAGAACATATTGCTACATAAAGCACCTCTACAGGAGCATATGAATGCTTGGTGCAAACTTCCTGCAACAGGACCAGCTGTAGTGGTGGTTTCATGCTCCGTAAGCAGCGCAAAGGAAAATGTTGCTGAAGATATTACTTCCAAGAAGAGACCACGTGATCATTTTCAAGCTGAGTACCAGCCACTGCAGCCTCAACTATCATCTGTTCAACGATTTAACGATCGGACACAGACACACGTCCATGATATGTTAGGAAACTCTGTAACAGAACGTTACAACAGAATGCAATCTAATCATCAGAAATCCCACATCGGACAAGTATTTCGGCCCTTTAATCTACTTTACACTCTAGGGGAGCGTGCGATTGGCAGAGTGGTTAGAGCGCTTGTCTCTCGCGGCAAAGGTGCCTGGTTCGCTTCGTGGTATCGACACGCTCCAGTCTACCCAGCTGTAAATGGGTGCCTTTCAGTTAGGGAAGGAAAAGGCAGTGAGGAAGGGAACTGGTCCCCCCTTTTCGATGCTGGACCTAGTACAGTAAAGTCTCTAATAACTCACTCCCCCACGGCAGTATCTGTTATGGGACTACCTTTACACTCTAAAGGGGGGAAGGGGGGTGAGCTGACTTGGGTCATGACTCCCAAGTGTCAGCCTCCTGTTCCCATCCTGCGCTGGAAATTGAATCCACTACACCTTAACTCCTGGTATTATTCATGCTGCCCGGATGAAAAAGGAGGAGGGCGGCCTGCATGGAGGCCGTAAGGAGGCAGCCCCTCCACCATGCAAAGGCACAACAGGCCAATCACCTGTTTGCTTTAAATCATGATTACGCGAACTACAAGAGAGAAAACCGGACTGATTCTAAAGGCGACGAACTGGAACGGACTACGGACTACGACTTATGGAACTTGGAACACAAGAAGTATAAATGGGAAGGAAGAGGAGCTGGTGGAAGAGATGAGGAAAGCAAAACTAGAAATCCTGGCTATAACGGAAACGAAGACAAAAGGACAAGGAGTCATGGATCTCGATGGCATATCTGAAAGAGCTAAAGGGGGCGTGGGTTGCATTGTGGCCCAAAATCAAAAAGATAGTATCAAGGGATGGAACTTTGTCTCGGAGCGCATTATGGTTGTTAAACTAAAAGAAGGAGAAACCATAGTCAACCTGGTCATAGTGTATGGGCCAAATAAGGATGAGAGAGCAGAGGTCAAGGAGGAATTCTTCGAGCTGCTTCAAAGGACAGTGGATGACTGCCTAGATGAAGTTATTATGCTCGGAGATTTTAATGCCAGAGTTGGAAATGACCATGCTAGATGGGGTGGAGTTATCGGAAGATATGGAGAAGATACTCTCAATGACAATGGAAAGCGACTCCTTAGATTCTGCAGTGAGCAGAATCTGATCATTACAAACACAAAGTTCCCCCATAAGCGCATACATGCATACACTAGATGTGAACCAACCAAGAATGAGAAGTCAGTGATCGACTATGCCATTGTTCGGAGAAGCTCATTCAGATATGTCCGAGATGCAAGAGTCTGGAGGGGGCCAGAGATTGGAAGTGATCACTACCTGCTAACAATCAAACGAACAACTGAAAGAGTTGCTCAGCCTAGGAACTGCCCAACATCACGCAAGAAATCAAGTAAACGAGCAGGAGAAATGAGCATTAGGACCTACAAGCTGAGAGAGCCAGAAATTAAGACCAGATATCAGGGGCTTATTGCTACAGCAGTGAGCAACACAGAAGAACGACCTGATGACTTGGAAACCCTCTGGAATAAATTCAAGGATATCATAAAGACAGCTGCTGCAGAAGCATGTGGTGAAGTCCGACTTGGAAACCAGAGAAAGAGGACACCTTGGTGGACAGAGGAAGTCAAAGAGAAAATAAGAGAGAAGAAAATGGCATGGAAACAATACTTAGGAGCTAAAAACACAACAGGACAAATGGAAAAATATAGAGAATATGTGACACTCAGAACAGAAGCAAAGAACAAAGTGCTAGCAGCAAAACAGAAGTCCTGGGAAGAATTTGGAGAAAAGCTAGAAAAAGATGCACAAGAAAACCAGAAATTGTTCTATAAGACCCTAAAGAACATGAGGAAAGAAAAACAATGCCCTCTCAAATTTATAAAGGACAAGCAAGGCAAATTGCTTACTGCCCCGAAGGAAGTAATGGAAAGATGGAAAGAATATTTCTCAGAACTCCTGGATGGTGAGCATGATGAAGCATCAGAAATGATAACCACTAGCACAGAAGAGAAAACCAATGATGGTGAAGATGACATAAAGATGGAAGAACTGAGGGCAGCACTAGAGAAAATCAAGATGGGCAAAGCAGCAGGGCATGATGGTATAACACCAGAAATGGTTAAGTACATGGGAGCATCAGGCGACCTATTACTCTTAAAGGTCCTACAGGCAGCATGGTGCAACAAGACCATACCAAAGGATTGGGAGATTGCCATCATAACACCAATTTTCAAAAAGGGTGACAATCGACAGTGTGGAAACCATAGAGGCATATCCCTTCTCAGTGTCCCTGGTAAAATCTACTCTAGAATCCTAGAGCAGAGACTCCGACCCCTAGCTGAGCCACAATTGGATGAGGTCCAGTGCGGATTCCGAGCAAACCGAAGTACTCAAGACCTAATCTTCACACTCAGACAGCTGAGTGAAAAGGCCCTTGAGTATAAGAGTGAGATCCATCTTTGTTTCATAGATCTGGAAAAGGCGTTTGACAGGGTCCCCTGGAGCAAACGTTGGGACTGTTTGGCAAGGAAGAATATTCCAGCACCTCTGATTCATGCTATACAGAGCTTCTACAAGTCTTGCAGAAATTATGTGAGGACAGCAAACCATAAGTCAGAAGAGTTCAGGACCACCACTGGTGTAAGACAAGGTGATATCCTATCACCTTACCTCTTCATACTCCTTATGGACGATGTCATCAAGGCATGTAAGGAGAGAACAAGAAAGTATTCAGTGGGGTACTGGAAGACGAGACAGGTCTATATTTCGGAGCTGGCATTTGCTGATGATGTTGCCCTGATTGCTAAATCAGAGGCACATCTCCAATCCAACCTGCAAGTCTAGAAGGAAGAGCTGGAGAAGAGAGGGATGGTCATAAGCAGCTCTAAAACAAAATCCATGGTGATATCACGAGAAGAAAGAAAACATCAGATTAAGTTGGGAGAACAGGTCCTGGAGCAGGTCGACCACTTTAAATATCTCGGAGCTATTATAGACCGAAAGGGAGGCATCAAAGAAGAGTTGGCCACTCGAAAAGCAGCGGCTGGGAGACTTTTTCAGGCCATAAATCGTGGATTCCTCAGCAAGAAAGAGGTTGGTAAGAAAACGAAGATGGCTGTATACCACTCCACCTATGTCCCAGTCTTGACATATGGATGCGAGTCGTGGGCAATGACTACAACCCACAAAAGCCAGATCCAAACCTCAGAAATGAGGTATCTGAGGAAAGTGGTTGAAGTAACAAGAAGAGACATGGTCCGCAACCAGACGATCCGTCAAGGCCTAAAATCCCATCCGCTGCAGACCCAAATAGAACAGTCCCAACTAAGATGGTTTGGCCATGTCTGCAGAATGGGAGAAGATCGGCTACCACGACAAGCATGGGAAACAAAGAGCCAGGGATCCAGACCTCCAGGACGACCCAGAGTCCGCTGGGAGGACAACATTAGACAATCTTTGAAGGACCGAGGACTAGAATGGAACCAGGCCAGGAAGAAGACAGCTGATAGAATGGTCTGGCGCTCTCTCTTCCAAACCTCTACACCTCACGGTAGAAGGGGAACGACTAAGTAAGTAAGTAAGTATTATTCATGCTGTCAGCTTGAGGCTATTTTAAAAGTAACCATTATGCTGTATATAAATTACTGTCCTGAGTTCTACAGCCCATAGCGGTTGCCCCACAGCTAACATGACGCCCTCTCCGCAGTCTCACCAAACCTCTTAAGTGCCCTTGTTCTGGACTGTCCTTTCACACCCAATAGTTTCAGTAGATCATGCACTGTGGCAACCACCAGACCTCTTGCACCTTCTTCTACGTGACTTTTGCTGTGATCCCGTCATGTCTCAAGTCCGTAACCAGATAATTATACTTAGCCTATTTGAACCAGTATTGCTCGTCTAATCTGGATTCAAATTGCACTGTCATCTCAATCATTGAGGGAAATACAAGCAAACAGAAGAACATGCCATCCAAGAATGTTGAGCCCATGAGAGGAGCAGCCTGACAGCATGGTCTTCCCCAGCCCCGTTGACAAAAAAGCTGTACGGGGACAACTGCTGAGCCGGATTTACATATGGACTGAGCGGGCTGCAGCCCAGGGCCTCATAATCTAGGTGGGCCTCTGCCTCCTGCCAAAAAAATTAAAAAATTCACCATTAATTTTATTCAATTTGTAATTGTTGATATTTACCGTCGTGTGTAGTAAATATTGTTAAATGAAATGAGACGTGGCTGGCTGTCATATATTCTCACACCACGAAGCATAATCACGAAGGCGAACACACTGAATACATAACTTACTTACTTAGTCGTTCCCCTTCTACCGTGAGGTGTAGAGGTTTGGAAGAGAGAGCGCCAGACCATTCTATCAGCTGTCTTCTTCCTGGCCTGGTTCCATTCTAGTCCTCGGTCCTTCAAAGATTGTCTAATGTTGTCCTCCCAGCGGACTCTGGGTCGTCCTGGAGGTCTGGATCCCTGGCTCTTTGTTTCCCATGCTTGTCGTGGTAGCCGATCTTCTCCCATTCTGCAGACATGGCCAAACCATCTTAGTTGGGACTGTTCTATTTGGGTCTGCAGCGTATGGGATTTTAGGCCTTGACGGATCGTCTGGTTGCGGACCATGTCTCTTCTTGTTACTTCAACCACTTTCCTCAGATACCTCATTTCTGAGGTTTGGATCTGGCTTTTGTGGGTTGTAGTCATTGCCCACGACTCGCATCCATATGTCAAGACTGGGACATAGGTGGAGCTGTATACAGCCATCTTCGTTTTCTTACCAACCTCTTTCTTGCTGAGGAATCCACGATTTATGGCCTGAAAAAGTCTCCCAGCCGCTGCTTTTCGAGTGGCCAACTCTTCTTTGATGCCTCCCTTTCGGTCTATAATAGCTCCGAGATATTTAAAGTGGTCGACCTGCTCTAGGACCTGTTCTCCCAACTTAATCTGATGTTTTCTTTCTTCTCGTGATATCACCATGGATTTTGTTTTAGAGCTGCTTATGACCATCTCTCTCTTCTCCAGCTCTTCCTTCCAGACTTGCAGGTTGGATTGGAGATGTGCCTCTGATTTAGCAATCAGGGCAACATCATCAGCAAATGCCAGCTCCGAAATATAGACCTGTCTCATCTTCCAGTACCCCACTGAATACTTTCTTGTTCTCTCCTTACATGCCTTGATGACATCGTCCATAAGGAGTATGAAGAGGTAAGGTAATAGGATATCACCTTGTCTTACACCAGTGGTGGTCCTGAACTCTTCTGACTTATGGTTTGCTGTCCTCACATAATTTCTGCAAGACTTGTAGAAGCTCTGTATAGCATGAATCAGAGGTGCTGGAATATTCTTCCTTGCCAAACAGTCCCAAAGTTTGCTCCAGGGGACCCTGTCAAACGCCTTTTCCAGATCTATGAAACATAGATGGATCTCACTCTTATACTCAAGGGCCTTTTCACTCAGCTGTCTGAGTGTGAAGATTAGGTCTTGAGTACTTCGGTTTGCTCGGAATCCGCACTGGACCTCATCCAATTGTGGCTCAGCTAGGCGTCGGAGTCTCTGCTCTAGGATTCTAGAGTAGATTTTACCAGGGACACTGAGAAGGGATATGCCTCTATGGTTTCCACATTGTCGATTGACTGAATACATAACGACATGTTTAATCGGCCATCTTAGAAACAGGAAGTAGAAATAGAGAAAAGTAGAGCTAGCCTAAGGGCAAGTAACTCTAGTAGGAAACAAGATAAACATCGAGACATCAACATCCCCCCTTCTTTATGAGTGAACAAAGTCATTCATCCAAGAGGGTTTCTTGTGATCTCTTTGAGGTCTCTTAGGGCAAGATGGTAGGAGAGAATGTTCTTTGCCAGCTTTCCCAGGACTAGAAGTAGCTGGAGTTGAAGGATCAACTTCTGGAGGATTGGAACTGTTCACTCCACTAGTGTTCTCCATGTCTGGCAAAACAACCTGTTGCTCGGGTAGACCTGGAGAGGAGAAATCAGTTTCCAAGTCCGCGGGATCAGGTGTGAGCTGGTGAGACAACTTGGGCAGATCATGAGCAGTTTTATGATGATACGTCTTCACTGATCTGTCTCTCTTGCCTCTAATTTCAATAACTCTACTGTGAGATGCAACGGGTTTCACTGCAGAAGGTATCAATGTACGCAGTTTCCTGTTGAACAGTATTTCTGCTGGACTTTGATCAAACCCTTGTCTCGGTGTATTACGAAGTTCAAGTAGTGCCTCATATGCATCTGCATTATTTTGAACAGTCTTTCTCATCATACCCTTGATGAGTTTCACAGCAGATTCAGCTAATTTGTTGGCTTTATGGTGACCTGGTGCTGATTTAACATGAAGTATTCCCCATCTAGCAGTAAATGATCTGAACTGTGCAGACGTAAACTGAGTACCTTGGTCAGATACAATAACTTTAGGGACACCATAACGAGCAAAATGAGACTTTAATTTCCTGATGACTAACTGTGCTGTCATTGTAGGTAGAAAGTCTACTTCAATGAAGTTGGAGAAGTAGTCAATCAGGATTAAATAATATCGGCCTTCTATAATAAAGATGTCAGTGCCAACTTTCTCCCAGGGTGATAAACCTCTTGAGTGTTGGTTTAAAGGTTCTTTAGTATTCCTTGCCTTCGTTTCTTGACATTCTGGACAACTGTCAGCTATCTGTCGAATCTCAGCCGTCATGCCAATCCAAAACAGACAACTTCTGGCCCGGCGCATCATGCTGTCAAATGCAAGATGAGCAGCGTGTAGCTTCTGCTTGATTTCAGGCCTCAGTGCTTTTGGGATAAGAATACGCTTTCCTTTAAGTATTATGCCTTGTTCTGTTGTCAGAGTATCACGAATGTCAAAATAAGGCATAAGCTCAGCTGGTACATCAGACTTTCTTTTAGACCACCCATGCAAAATGGTCGACTTCAACCTCTGAAGCACGCTGTCTTTGAGAGTTTCAGCTTTAATCTTTTCCATCATCACATCTGGTATTTCAGGTAATCTTACAGGTACATCAGCTCCTGCATTGCTCTCTCTATCAGCTAAGGAATCCAATGTGACATTATGAATACAAACTCTGGACAGTGGGTCGGCATGTTTAGTATTGTCTCAACCTTTTTCTTGTCTGGTTCAACACCTCGAGCAGTAATAAGGTGACCCATGAAGGTAATTTCTTCTTTCTTCTCTTGAGCTTTAGCGTCATTCAGTTTAATGCCTTTCTCTTTACACCTATGTTTCAGTGCTTTAAGCTTCAGATCATGGTCCTTAATTGCTTGCTGTCCGTTTGATCCACAACCTGCAATAACTATGTCATCAGCAACATTGATGCAACCATGAAGACCTTCAAGAGCTTGTGCTAGATGCCTCTGGAAAATTTCACTGCTTTCATTCAAGCCAAATGGTAATCTAGACCATCTGAACCTACCATAAGGTGTGATCATTGTTGTAAGTTTACTAGACTTCTCATCAAGTTTGATATGCCAGAATGCTTCCTTGATTTCCAGCTTTGTGAAAATCTTGGCATTATTGAGTTCAGGCAATACATCATCCAAAGTTGGTAATCTGTAATGCTCCGTCTGCAAAGCCTCATTCAGGGGTCTAGGATCAATGCATATTCTTAAAGAACCATCAGACTTTTCAACAACAGCCATTTGGTTAACCCATTCAGTCGGTTCCTCTACTGGTATTAATATACCTCTGTTCATTAGATTTTGAAGCTCTGACTTTACCTTGCTCTTAAGTGAAAATGGTATTTTTCTGCACGGTAGTGCCTTTGGACGAATATTAGGATCAATATGCAACACAGCTTCACCCAGGACACCTAGACGGTTATCAGAGTTATGATCATTATCTGAACTGTCAGTAATCACCTTAGCAATAAATTTGTTTGTGTTGACTGTCACAAACTGTAGATCCTGCAGTGTGTTGTTGCCCAGCAAACATGTGAATCTATTTTTCACAACAGTAAACCTTATATTGTGTTTTGTCCCAGTCTTAGGATTCTCAGCAGTTAATAGAACTTCTCCCAGTGGAGTCATCTTAGTACCATTCCACATAACAAGCCTCTGTTTAGTGGGTAACAGTTGTTCTTGCATCACAAAGCGTTGACAGATTGTATTCACATCAGCTGCTGTGTCTAACTGAAATTTTACCATTTTTCCATTGACAATGAGTTGTGCAGATGTACAAGCTTTGCTAGATTTCACACAATAAAGAAAAACTTCAGAATCTTCCACTGACTCTGTGTGAACAGTATGAACTTTCTTGCATTTAACTTTGAAATGGTTTCTTCCCCCACAATTTTAACAAAACTTCCCCCATGCAGGACACTTTTTCTTAATTAATAGATGTTTCTGTCCGCAGTAATGACACTCCTTTCTAGGTTAAAAGTACCCACTGTCAGTGTTACTTTGACAGGCTTTACCAGCAGCATGCCCAGTGTCTCTCTTGGGAGGTTTATGGTTGAGTGATTTTTTCTGTACCTTTTCAACCCTTGCTTCAGAAGGTTGTACTGTATTATTCATCTCTCTTATGTCGTTTCCAGTTTGCTCGAAGACTCTGCATATGTGAATGGCTTTCTTTAGATCGAGGTCAGCTTCTCTCAAGAGCTTCTCTTGTAACCTTTTGTTGACAGTAAAGACGATTTTGTCTCTTATCATACGATCTTTGTCGTTAAAGTTGCACAAATCT
The DNA here is from genome assembly GCA_024509875.1 of Oreohelix idahoensis. Classification (NCBI taxonomy): domain Eukaryota; kingdom Metazoa; phylum Mollusca; class Gastropoda; order Stylommatophora; family Oreohelicidae; genus Oreohelix; species Oreohelix idahoensis. Next base: position 12,583 of record JAMPIV010013517.1, on the reverse strand, counting down.
GCCTTACTTCTCAGCTCAGTCAAAAAAGAATTAAAAGGATCTTGAAGAGGTGTGTTCCAGAATCTGAACGTATGTAATACTTCATTGCTTCGTGAGCTACAATGGTTCTGGAGCAAATCGAGAATTTTAGTAGGATTAGAGTGGTCTCCTTCCTCTGCCAGTTGATCAAAAACTTCAACAGCCTGAGGTCCAGCACAGTGTAGAATAATGGCCGCCCGAACAGGATCAGGTTTGGAGTCCATCTCTGTTGCATGCATGTATAGTTCTAACTGTCGTCTCCATTTACGAAATGTGTCTGGTTCGACGTTATTTATGTCTAGGCAGGGTGGTAACCGAAATAAGGGCCGTTCTGCCATGACGAAATGTCTAATAATGGTATGCAAGCAATAATCAGTAATCTCACCTCAAGTCTAATGACATTCAGCACACGTGTTACAAGATGTTCAGCAGAATAGTCCGAATTCTGTAGAAATAAACACCGCTGCCACCATGTTGATATTTACCGTCGTGTGTAGTAAATATTGTTAAATGAAATGAGACGTGGCTGGCTGTCATATATTCTCACACCACGAAGCATAATCACGAAGGCGAACACACTGAATACATAACGACATGTTTAATCGGCCATCTTAGAAACAGGAAGTAGAAATAGAGAAAAGTAGAGCTAGCCTAAGGGCAAGTAACTCTAGTATGAAATAAGATAAACATCGAGACATCAACAGTAATGATAAAAATTAGAGACGTACGTAAGCCAAAAATATGTAAGCACAAATCCAAAATTCAGGAATACATTGATGGAAGTGACCAAAGCACATATTCTTGATTCTACTATATAGGCATAGATGCTAGTAACATTAAACACTTATGATTGGATAACAGTTACACAAATATGCACTTACTGTTTAGTAAAGTTTGTGGAGGCTTTAACCCTTTGCTTCTCAATTTAGCCAAAACGAGAAATTGCAACCACATCTTGCCAGCTTCGCCAAAATGCGAATCTATTATAAACCTAAGTTAAATTCCGAAATAAAAACATTATGAACATTAGTTGAGCCTAGAGTAATGTTCCGTGCATTTTGAAATCAAGAGGGGATTCTTTTATACTATTGTGAATCACAATAATATTTATTTTTGACTTTTAGTGTTAAAAATAATGAGTAAGCGATATGAAAGTGGTGCTAGTAAACGAAAGCGACAAAAAGAACAGAAGGAAATACTGAAGCATTTAAAGCCAATCACGTCATATGGCTTTGTACAGCAGGCAGAAACCGCCCTGCATAACCTCTCAGATACAGAACATTCGTGTTTACAAACAGAAGAAAATAAGATAGACTACACTGAGCAGTCTGGGCAGAATGATGAACAACCAGTTTATATACAGAACACAGCCTCTCAAGAACTTCAAGGAGAACTGTTGTCAGTAACTACCACTACAAATACGGAAACTTCTGGAGAAAGTGACAATGAAGTGAGAAGACCTATAGCCAAAGAATTAACACAAGGCGCTGAAGGAACATCCCACGAGATAGTTACACTTTAAAAAAGCAGTCCCAGCTCATTATCATCTTACAGACTATGAACAAGCAAATAAGTTCAGCGAAAACCCTAGAATTGCAGACACAAAAATACCAACTGTTCATGCTACTAGTGATTTCAGAGATAATAATGACGTAGGTTTGGGAGGACATTTAATAACGAGGAAATATCATTCTGGATTGCAAAAGGCCCATCGGAATGTCAGCACTGGGATCAGCCTTTTACCAGTTCGAAGCGAACATACAAAAACGAAGCCCGGTTCTGTTCAAATAATTTATTCCATTCCCATAAAGTAAATGGAGAAACCTACCCTCGAGAATGGTTAGTGTATTCTCCCACAAAAGGAAAAGTCTACTGTTTTGTGTGCAAACTTTTCTCTAATCAAATCACCTCAACTACAGCTTTAGCCTCTACTGGATTCGATTATTGGCATCACGCTTATCTTGTTCAACCCCACTAAAACTCTAAAAAAACATATGAACTCCATGCTAACATATTTAACAAGAAAGTGTGGTCAAACGTTAACATCAAAACTCGAAGAACAAATCAAAGCATAGCAGGATTACTGGCGGCACATACTTCAGCAAGTTATTGCAGTGATCTCCTTTTTGGCAGAACGTGGCTTGGCGTTTAGAGGAAATGGTGAAACATTTGGTTCTCCCAACAATGGTAACTTTCTTGGATAGCTTGAATTAATTGCCAAATTTGATCCCTTCCTCGTGCTCACATAAATCAGTATGGAAGTATAGGCTGTGGTCAGCCATCGTACTTATCCAAAACCATATGTGAAGAGGTAATCCAGTTGATGGCTAATAAAGTTCGAGAAGCAATACTTTGCGACATCAAACAAGCAGGTTATTTTAGTTTATCAGTTGATTCAATCCCTGATGTTTCCCATGTTGATCAACTTACTGTTATTGTTAGATATGTTTCTCCTAGTGATGGATTACCAGTTGAACGCTTTCTGAGGTTTTTTGAACTGAAAGATCACATCGGAGAAAGTATGGCTGAGCTGATACTGAACTTCTTCAGTGAACTTGAAACTGATTTCAGTAAATGTAGAGCCTGTCTATGATGTATTATTACAGATGACGTCATCGTTACTCCGGCATTGTTACAGTTTAAGGCATAGCTACCAAAATAGAAGCAGACGGGCCACTAGGAACCACACAGTGGGTCTAGTATTGTTGCTGTTAACATTTATTATTACAGCTGACGTCATCGTTACTCCAGTATTGTTACAGTTTAAGGCATAGCTACCAAAATAGAGGCAGGCGGGCCACTAGGAACCACACAGTGGGTCTAGTATTGTTGCTGTTAACATTTATTATTACAGCTGACGTCATCGTTACTCCAGCATTGTTACAGTTTAAGGCATAGCTACCAAAATAGCGGCAGACGGGCCACTAGCAACCACACAGTGGGTCTAGTATTGTTGCTGTTAACATTTATTATCTTCAGCATCACCCTTCGGTTCCCCAAGGAGCATAGGTCTTTAACAAAACGTCTGCCAAATCTTCCTGTGCCGTGCCATCCGCTCAAGGTTTTTCCATGTCTTCTTTGTCCCTGTAGCAAAGTTGATTTTGCTGGGGAGGTTATGATGGTATTCTAAAAAGAATGAAAAGGTGTCTGCTATCACCGTGTGAGGTCAAGCAAATGTAGGCCTCTGACTCTATAAATGATGATGATGAATTATGTGCAGAGAACCTACAGCTACCTCCCTAGGTCTCACACGGTCAATCTTCTGGCTCTAGTGTATGGTGTACCTAGTGTCTAGGGGAGAAATGAATGATGGTACACAACAATCAAACACTTTAAGTTTCTATTAAAGAAGTTAATAACTAGCAGTTAAGTTTTTCTTTGAACAAATATTTACAATTTATTTTGCCTGTCCATTCATAGCTTGTGGACAGGTCTTTGAAAATAAGGACAAGATAGTTTACAGAAAAGATCAATTAAAAATGTTGGGACAATCTGCCCAATAACTAAAAGTTATTATGTATTTATAAATGTCCTTCCTGTATGAAATATTAAATTAGTTCACTTTAGTTATCTACCGGGAGAGTCACTGTATATGAGGGCTGTAGTTCATCCTACCCCCATAAAATTCCTGTGTAATATCTTGAAACACAAGAAAATGTCAGAGATGCCCCAGATGTTTAACTCTTCACCTGGGAGTCCTTGTTGTAAGATAATTCAATGGGTAGTTGCAGAAATTTCAAGTTCAACACTCGCCAAAGCTCCTACTGGATATTCGACAGCATATAAGTCTGGTTGGAGACTGGTTGGCGTTTATAAGCACTCAGCAGGTTTCCTGTCACCAGCCGGCAACAGGAACATAGACCCTCTGCAACAAAAGGACACCCTGGCCTTTTATCTCTGATCATTTATTCTAACGCCCAATGGGCTGATCACCCGTTGGCTTGTCACACCGATTACGGAAACAGCGGCAGATGGATCTATTTGTTGTTGCCCTAAAGACGCCGCTAGGCGTGATGGGAAACTACAACAGAGAAAATCAATCTGCTGTTGCCCTTAAGACGCCACATGGCGTGATGGCCTCTGACTGCTTGGTCGGTCTTTGGCTAAGGACGGAAGAAGAAGAAGAAGAATTTATTCTAACACTTAATTCCCTACGTGGGTATGGGGTCAGCCTCGCGTGCCTTACAAATGCACTCACCCGAATCGTACAGGACTCCCACCTTGTTGTGACCACACCTCAAGTCCTTATAGTAGATACGCCACTGTACGTTCACATACTTTTCCTCCATACAATAATGTGGAGTAACCACATTTCCTTTGATATGATATTATCTTCTTTTCTTTTCATTTATATTTGCTTCAGGCATGTAAACAGTGTTCATTGAACACAGAGGCTTGCTAAACTATTTTAATACAATAATATGTCAACATAATTATAACAACATACATCAGTCAGATACCGTTTAATGTGTGGACTCAACAATGTCTGCTTCCGACATGTCCTTCACTTTTTCCCCAATAGCAGTATCTAACTTTGTAGTTGGACCAAACATATTAAATTTCATAAAATATCCTTACCACACTCAAGAAATATATAAACAAATGACGCTGATTTGGTGAAGAAATGGCCTCAGCTTCCTCCGAACTGCACAGACTGTGAATTTATTCTTTATTTATGTTTAAAATTAACACAGCTGTTTTTCAGCGTATCTGTATACAAATTTTAGTTCAACTGGCAATGAATAGTCAAAGCCTTTTGCTAATATTTACCAGCACTAGCCAATCGTAACGTTCTTCTTCTTCTTCTTCGTTCGTCCTGAAAAGGACGTTGGTTATATCGTTCTACTACTTGAATTCAAATGCAGTTTGAATGAAAAACCCAAAATAATTTTGAATAACTGGTGGTCGATTGGCTAGTCTGCTCTAGTCATGCCCAATACAAAAGATATTACGTTTAGGATTACATTTCTCCTACCGTTCCCCTTTCCCATTCATACTCTGTTCACCCCAAGCGAATTTGAATGTACCTCCCTTCCTCTTTTTCCAGCTCGCGTCCCCCTAACGTTACCCAAAAAAAAAACATGAGCAGGAACGCCAGTGTGTCTGGTCGTGTGTTCTTAGATATTAGTATTTCTTAAATAACTTCTCTAATACTGGGGCTATCATATTATTTAAAGTACATTCTTACTCAGCTAACTCTACGTCATACTACCATATAATTCTTATGGGGAACTTCATAATGGTTTAAAATTTCCAATTTATGTCATCGTCCATCGTCAAATAAAATTTAACACAAGTCCGCCATCTTTCCTCTCCTTCATCTTGCGAGCATGTATTTTTCAAATAACTACTTGTTTTAGTTACGTCAGAAATGCTACCACTAGGAGGAAATAAAATTGTCTGCGTGGTGATGCCTTGGCTGGCTTTTTCGCAGTGTGTATATATGCGTTGCAGACTGTGTCATCGAAGCGGGGTGTAGACGGGGCGGGTTAGGACTTTGCGTTACTAGTTAGCATTGTATCGTGTAATACTACCAAAAAATGTAAGGATTTCAACTGATTTTGCTACAAAGTTGACAGAAAGTGTTACTTCAGATAGCTTTATTGCGGCATGCTTCCGCCAATAGTTAATTGTAAGGCTAGACTACAAAGTGTATACAGCAGATTGGGCAAAAGTTAAATATAGTAGTGTTTCTCGAAAACGAAACTAAAGCGTGTCAGACTTTTTCCGTGAAATCGTTCTATAGGCTTAGCACTGTGCAAAAAGCAGCGCTGCTGGCTTCGAAGATGCCAACTGTCAGACACATGCGGGCTAATGTATTTATTATCGTTTTACGCCTAAATCGTACTGAATTGAGCGTTTATTCTCGCATATTTTGCTACAGTCCCCTTCATGTCTACTGCAGTTTTCTTCTCCAGGTATTCCTTGATCTCCCTCTACCTCTTATCTCTCTGGCCTTGGGGGTTCCAGAACAAGGACTGCCTTGTAATGCTATCAACAGGTTTCCTCAATGTGTGTCCTATCCATCGCCAGCGTCTTCTTCTCAACTCTTGTTCCACTGGCACTTGTCTGGTTCTTGTCATCAGTTCTACATTCGAGATCTTGTCATACCACTTAATCCTTCTATTCTACGCAAGCACCCGTTTATGAAAGTCTGTAACTTTTTGGTTATTTTTGTTGGTCTTCATGTGTCAGAGCCGTACAATAAGACTGACTTGACATTTGAACTGAAGATTCTGATTTTTAAGTTGGACTTGATATCTTTTGATCTCCATATATGTCCCAATGCAGTGAAAGCTCATCAAGTCTTTGGTTTTGTATGCTGAACATTTTGTGGTTTTAAGAATTTTTTTACACGATGCGGTAACCGACCCCGTGCCCAACCCTCCTTTGTCGCCTCTTATGACATGCGTGGTATGTTGCAGTGTTACTATTCTTTGCTCACATTTCGGGTCATGTAACACATTATTGTTACGCAAACACAGTTACTATTTACGTCATAGCTACCCACATTTATTGTTCTAGATTCAATACCGAGTGGGTACGTTATCAGTACGTACAGGACATAGCCATTTGATAATGAACTTGGACTATGTTTTCTTGATCGATCATATTGATTGGAAACATTCGTCCTTATGAATGCAAACCAAATTTAAAGTTCAACGTCTGCTGCTTTATATACAACAATACTCCTGCTTCTCTGTACAAGACTCCAGCTAAATGGTATATATTTGAAACGATCGAACATCGATTATTAAATGCAGACTTTAATGAACACACATATGGGTTATTGAAAGGGTCTACATTTCGAACAGAAGTTTTATGAACGGAAAGGATATTTACCTGTTTCTGTGTAAATAAAGGTGTTTCTCTGGGATCTTTGAGGACACAAATATCGAATAGGACCAATGACACAACATGCATGTCGTAAGAGGCAACAGGATAGATTGTGCGTAAAACAGGAACGTTCGCTTTGTTCAATTATTAATAATAATTACTTAATATTGCAATATGTGAAAGAAAACAAAAGGATCGAATGTCGGCACACAGCAAACATTCTAATGAGAACATAAACTAGGATAATCATATGACTTATACCATTAACTCGCTCGCCTAAGCCTGCATTCAAACCTCAAAAAAAAACAAACAAACAAACAAACAAAAAACGAGCCCAGTATACTATTGGGTTGACTTTGAAAAAGAAAATAAATAAAAAAAACACGGCCCTGAAATTCAAGCTTTAGTATTCAAATAAAATTCCCTTGGTTCTTATCTGATTTAGATCAAATTTGAAATATGTCTGAAAGTGTTTTCCAAAGCCTTAAATACGAGGACAAATGATCCAAATCGACCCAATTATTCATGACTTGTTTCGTATTGCAGGCAGACGGATAGACAAAGCGCTCTACTCAGATGAAAAGTCAATGAGAAACTAATCGGATCAAACATGACTTAAAACCTACAAGTAGCATAAGGAAGAAATAAACATGAATGGGAAGCGTTACAAAGAACGCGTGAGTAAAAAATATTTATAAAATTTCATCTGACGTAAGCCTGATACAAGGCCACATTCTACAGAACGTGCGGTTGTTTTTTCCTGTTGTGAGCATGTAGCCAGTACCGGGCACAACCAAAGGACATATGCGGCGTAACATGCACCTTGTGCTACATTTACAGGTGTACAACAAAGCCGTAGGTAGGGGGCGGGACAGTCACCCGGGGCACCTTTAAAAGGGGGTGTACTCCCCATGAAAATATTCAGTCTTGTCTCAAAGGGGTGACTCCAAAACTAAAAGATAACAAAAGCATGCTAAAGAACAATGCATTCAAGCATATACGCCAGCCGTATCACCATGTCTTCTTCTTCTTCTACGTTCACCCTCAGACGTCGACTTGAATATGTTCAAAGAAAGCAGTCGTCGCCTTGAGGCTGTAGATATTGTAGTGGTTTTTGATGGTACTGTATGGTTGTTGTATTACCTAGTGTAATGTATGAGGTCAGCTGTGAAGGCTCCTGAGATAAATGTAGATGGGAATTACAGAAGGCCCTTCTTACTACCACTTACGACCTCAAACATATCTTTTTTTTTTACTAATATGAATGTAGCTAGGCTCGGCGGCTTCGCGATGGTGTCTCAGTGTGTGCGACGGAACGAACGGAATAATTTGTCTTCTCTTTGTTACTTTCACAATTGCCTCCACGGCTGGCGGAGTTGTAGATTAAAGTTGCTACCATAAGTGAAATGGGTTCATTTTCGATACAAGACAACAGGAGGCTGAGACGCTTGGGAGTCATGACCCAAGTGGGCCCGCCCCCCTTAGAGTGTAAAGGAGTATACTGGGCCGAAACACTTGTCTGATGGGGGGACTCCTTCTGATGATCAGATTGCCTCCTGTTGTATCGCTCTGTAAAGAGTTTCCTATCATAGCTACGTTAAAAAGTCTAGGGTACTGAAATGTAATGTGTTGTAGTAAAATATACAAACACACACAGATAATTAATAAGTGTACTAATATTAATAAAATTCTATAACACACTGAACTAACTCAGGCTGTTTTAGTTTAAATATTAAAATTTTCTTTAAATTTATTTGTTCTGAACCAATGTTTTAGTTGGTCAGAACATATGAAATGTTATGGAGTTATAAATGGAATGCATAAATATATGGCATAATAAAATGGAATGTGTATACATAAGTATTTTATCAGACTGGTTAATATTAATTATATTTCTACTGTCTCTGGGAAACTATTACTGGATGTGCTGTTGGGGTGGTGTCATCACACCCACTCTGTGACTAGAACAAGCTTTGTCCATGGTCTTATGAACTTTAATAAATGTATCTTTCCCAAAATTCAATATATTTATGAGGGGAAATATTTATAAATTCTTTAGGAGTATGGTGAATCCTCAGCAGGCCACTAAATCACTCATCTTGTCTGCGAAGATCTAATGCTGGATTCCGGTGGCCCACTCCTCTCGGTAGCTAGAATACAATGGTAGACTGCACCGACACACTGTTTGGCTGCACACACATCTGCTTGTGCAATCTTGATTACTTATGTGGCACTACCCTAGTGCCACAACAGAAACTCACAATTCAGAATTCAGAATTGAGAACACAGTTAATTGCTAGCAAAACTCAGCTGAGCTGCTGGCTATATGATGGCGTCCCTCTAAATGTATGTACTATCTTCTAGGAACAACACCACAGGCAATAATCGACTGTGTCCCTGGACAGTATTATATCAAATGGCAAAAATGCGCATCTCTGTCCCGCGAATATGATTACATTTGCCCAATCACCGACTTCCCCCCTAACTTTTCAAATCTACAACCAAAAGTCAAATTCAGTCAGATCTCAGTCAAGTGTGCATTATTGTCTGTTGGTCCGTCTGTCTCTACTTGGTTTTTCACAAAAACACACTTGGTTCTACATGCAATATCCTACACAAATCTGCCTCCTAAGTTATTTTTAGCCACAATTCTCCACCTTTCCCCTCTTTTACATTACAGCTTGATTTTTGCATTTGCGTGTCTCAAGGCCGAAATTTTGAAACTTTAGTGACAGTATGGACAGTACAGTCGCTAGTCTGATATGAACAACACAGTCTTTTGTCAATATCTTCCTTGTTATCTATCCGTCTGTATAATTTAAAGTATATTAGTTCTCTGCTCAAGATGGGCTATCAAACTAGCTAGGTTTTATATTCATAACTCTATTATTAAGAAAAAAAACATATTTTTTCTCATGTTTAGTTTTTTTGAAATTTGTTCGAGAACCTTCTCTACGGCGTTTGCCGCTGAATTCAAATAAAGGGACCAAGTATCGAAAAACGTCCAAGAAATGACTGTCTCGAATAAGAGCTAAGGTCCTTTTTGTCAATTTCCTTACATTGTGGCAACTAGTGACGTGAATTTTTTTTTCTTTTACTACCAATTGCGTCTTTTTAGCCTTGCTAGAATCAAACACGTGTTCAGTCATATTTTTCCTTTTTCGATCTCCGTTTCCCTCCCGTCTACAAAGGGTAACCGTTCCGTCTGCACGTCTAACAAGTTAGTTTGACTGGCAGTGGGAAATGCGGGCATGGGCGAGCATGTCTCCTAGTATCTTACGCATTATTTTTATCCCTACATTTTATCTTTATATTGGGAGATATTTTAACGTTGTATCATGGTAAATTCATCACAGATATCTCCGTAGCGTTCAGGAATGGTACTAGTGATGGCCATGCGCGCTTTCTCTGTTCCTCATTTGTTGGGCACCACTGAAGCAGATATTCAGCATCGTTTTATCAGTGCCACAGTTACACTCATCAGTAGTTCCTATCTTTAACTTTTTGAATAGATGGCATCCCAATCTGTTGATCTGTTGTGACCTGTGCGAAATTTGAAGTTTACCACTTGTTCACTTCTGCTGAGCTGGTAATATGCATCTTTGTGTGTGTGTGTGTGGCCTGGATGCTCTGCTTCCCACTTTCTCCTGTATCTGCGCTTGATAAAACTCTTGGCCTCTTCAGAAGTTAGCACTACTTAGTAACGTATCACCGTGTGAGCGAAAAGAGGCAAGTGATAAAATAAGACACGAAAAGTCGTTGCTGTAACAACAACCGAGCGAATCATTTACTAACTACCAGAAGACTGTTCACTTACTACCAGAAGATTATTCACTTACCACCAGACGACTGACTATTCACTTACTACCAGAAGGCTATTCACTTTATACCAGAAGATCATTCACTTATTATCAGAAGACCGTTTCTTCACCATTAAAAGACAATTCACTCACTACGAAAAAAAAAAAAGCAGTTCACTTGCTACCAGAAGACTAATTCTTTACGATAAGACCATTCACTTGCTCGTTTCTGTAACAACAACCGAGCGAATCATTTACTAACTACCAGAAGACCATTCACCTGCTACTAGAAGATCAATCCCTTACTACCAGAAGACCATTCACCTGCTACTAGAAGATCAATCCCTTACTACCAGAAGACCATTCACCTGCTACTAGAAGATCAATCCCTTACTACCAGAAGACCATTCACTTACTGTCAAAACGTACTACCAGAAGACCTTTCACTTACTACCTTACCATTCACCTGCCTTACAAAAACAAAACACTTCTTTGTCGCTTTGCTCCTCAACATTTTTTTTGCTTCACGGTGTCACATAACGGTTTGTGCATGTATTTTTGTGCTCTCTCACACCTTCAACCCCTCCGGCAGTATCATCTCTTTTTCTTCATTTTCCTCACCGATCGTCTTATTATTTTGATTATTTGGCATATTTTACGCCCTACATTCTTTTTGTGACCACTCCCAGACTGTTTACGTTACGCCAGGTGACTCGTGATAGAACCACGTTTATTGAACCGGTCAGCGAGCAATATTCTTATCATGAATAGCCGGCTCGCCACCTTTTGATACAGACGGCAAACGTGAAGAGAGATAGCGACTTTGATGTAACTCAATTCCGGGGTGTCGTAATTTTTTTCTGAGAGGGTGCTGATGAATATTGGTCCCTTTAGAGTGTAAAGTGATATTGAAGGCTCTGTGAGAATAAGGATTTAGGTGAATGAGGTAGTAGATTCACAAGCGCTGGGAAGGAGCAAGGACAGTTTCTTATTACGCCGATATCTGTTTTCTCACAGACTACTCCTATCTCTCTTCTGCACAAACAATTGTTTGTCAGTTCCAGTCGCTCAGGCGCGCTCACCGATTTGGTGATTCTGTCGCTCAACGTACATGAATACAGCCTACACAGATGGAAATGTTTGGAGTTTTAGGCCAACCGACAACCAACACAATTAATGATTAATACCTTTATTACCATAAAGGACTCACACATAATTGTACATTTACAGTCAAAAAATCAAAGGTTACAGAATACAAATATGATAAGGGAAGAGGGGTTTTTGAGGAGAAATATCCCATCCACCGTTTCCCGTTTATATTTACTAACAGACAAAACCCGGTCCCAAAGACAAGAAAGGGGGGGGGGGGGTGATCAGAGATAGGCAATTTAACCCACTGGTAAAGTTATTACTCTGAGGCAAGGGGTTACAGAAAAAAAAAGGGGGGGGGGTGTAGAGGAAAAGCTAGGGTTCTCAATTGTCTCCCTTTAAATCAACAAATTTTACGGGAGGGGAAGGAACACAGTTACCCGATCCCGCTAGGAGAGATCCCGTACAAGGAATATAATGCACCTTAGTACAAGGTCGAACTAATTAAAAGGGTAAAGAAAAGATAAATCTCCTTTCATTCAAAAAAACACACTAGGGCTGGCCATCCCCACAAACACACACGCAGACTTACCGAAAGGTGAATTCTGGCACTTCATAGGAAATACATTAAAAAAAAAAGCACTAAACCTTGGCTTAGGTAAAAGTATTTTCTTCCGTGTACAGCCCCAGATTTTGCGGGTTGTTGAAGTTAACAAAGTGTCCCGAAATCGCTGGACGTTGAAGTTTAACGGTACTGTTTGATAAAGTTCCTAAAGAAAGGCACAGGCACTTGGCTAGGCGTGAGGTATGGTGTGGTTCCTAAAATTGGCACAGCTGGT